>JAAAKC020051898.1:0-10650 GCA_010014765.2 Aenictocupidus jacobsonorum | reverse complement strand
TCACCAATCGTTACCTCTCAGAGAATTATGAGTTGCCAATTTGGGAACTCATACACTTCCATCCAGTGTCAGGATGGCATGAATATGACATTTGAGGATGTAAGTGCCAACATTTCTCAGCCTCCAGTTGCTTGGAGCTAATGCAACACTTTTTGCTGTCCCATTTCAGTACATGGGATACTTGTTTGTCTGCATTGGTTTGGAGGAGGCAGGTGCAATGAAGCAATTCCTGAATATCTGTGTTGCCATGGTACACTTTGTCTGCGGACCAAATGTCATTCTGCTGAAGAGCAACCCCCAGCTGGCATCCTTAGTGACAAAGCTTTTGGACGCCTGGACGACGCTGCAGAGCACTGAGCAGGCCATCTTCGTAGAGGCAGTGGAGCAGCTGATGGTCAATGGTGACACCAGCGCTGCAACACTCGGCGTACTGCAGGAGGCAATTGAAAAATTGCGCTGCCAAACCGACTCCAACAAGAGCCACGCACTAATCTTGGTGGAGAATAAGTTTCTTGCGCTTTACTCAAGGTATGTGTCAAGCTAGAGCCAATTACGGATGTGTTGATATAGCAATGAGCTTGCAATTTGTTGCTCAGCCAAAATGCCACCGAACTCAGCCCTACAGACATAGTATTCCTCACACTGCTATGCCAGACACTGCAAAAGCGCCCCGAGACCGAATCGGAGTCGGACAGATCCGGCAGTGAAGACGAGTATTACAGTCCCTGCTCGAGCCCGGTTGCAACCGCCGCCAGCAGGTCGCTGGCGGAGGCTTTTGAGCCCGAGCAGCATCGCGACCTCGCCAGTCACCAGGTGCTGCTAGCCGGGACGGGCTACGAGCCGAAATGCGTGCCGCACGCAGTGCACTTGAAGAGACTCTCGCCGGACGGTAGCGTGCACCTGGCCATCCTGATGGAGACGGGCTCAGCGGCGCTGAGCGCCGCGCTGTACAGCGCCTTCACGAGCTTGCACACCCTGCAGATGGTGCAGGTCCAACGACAGGCGGAGACGCTGCGTCCGGCATTCGAAGATCTCGACGCGGCGGTGAAGAAGCTTGGCGACAGCCTGCGGAAATCCAGGAACAGCGCCATCGAGGCCTGCTACAAGCAGCTGGGGAAGACCTGGGAGCTGATGAGGAAGAAGTACGCCGAGTTCATCAAGGCGCACAGCCTGGAGGCGCTGCTGCGCGCCGAATCTTGCACCCCCACGCTACTGGAGTGCCTCAGGGAGGCGCTGGCGCTCACGTCGTTCGACCACACCGTGCTGAAGTCCTCCCAGGCGTATGTGAACGAGATCGCCGAGGCCGCCAAGAAGAAGCTCGCCGGCTACAGCGAGTTCTTTCGGGCGAAGGCGATGAGGAACTTCTCCCTGGGCTCATATCCTTTTCATCAGCCGCCTTGCTTGCTGTTCTGTATTGCTTCGGTTTGGCCTTAATCGCAGCGTGCACTAGAGATTCCCTAACGATCAATAAGTATCTCGAGGAGTTCCCCGGGCTGGTGCACTTCGTCTACATCGACCGCAGCTCGCATCGCGTGACGACGCCCAGCCTGGACTTCAACTCGGAGCAGACGAACGCGCTCACCAAAAAGAGGGTTCGTACCTGCCGAAGCCGAGCACCGGGCGCCGCTCCGCACAGTGATCGATTGCTGCTCTCCGCCCCCAGATCTGGTCGATGATCAACTTCTCGCGCGCGCACCTCCAGCAAGGGCATCTCTCGCTCATGTGGAAGGACACCACCTTCAACTACGCCTACTTCCTATGGTTCGAGGACAACTCCGGGGCGCCCTTGAAGCCCGCCGTCTTCCCGACGCACGCCTCCAAGGTGCTACCGCAGCCTGGGATCATCTGCGGCGACTTTTACCAGTGAGTCCCACTACGCGCCACTACTCCTGCCGCACTAGCTCCGGCCGCGTTCCGTTCGGCTTTCCCTTGCAGAAGGCTGAAAGAGCTGTGCTTTCCGAAAATGTCGCCGAGCAAAATCCGCTGCTACGAGCTGTACTGCGTCCACTTGGGGCTCGCAACGGCGTCGTGCGTCCTGGAGCACACGCGCCGCCTGGCTGCGACGATCTGGGAGCTGCGCGGCCACCCCAACCACCCGATGGACTTGCTCTAAGCCGGAGAGCGGAGTGCTCACATTATCAACACGCTTATTTCCGCTCCAGCTTGCGCACCGCACCGATAAAGCTTCAAACTAGTCAAAATATATAGCCGTAGCTGCAAAAGACTCGAATATATTCGCATCCACGTCGCCGGACAACACGCACGATTGAACGGCAGCAGCAGGCGATTCAGCGGCGGCGGTCAGCGACGCTCCGCGCGATCAGAGAGTAGAAATGTGAAGGCACCACGCTCGCAAGCAGCCGTGTCGCTGCGTCCAGGGCGCGCACTAACTCTTCCTCGGCGAGCTTCGCATCACGCGCGCCGTACTCGCGTTCACGAGGTTGGTGTTCTTCTCCTTGGCGGGCTTCTCGCACTGCTCCTCCCTCGACCCCTTCTTCTGCACCGCCGCGCTGGGCGCGTCCTCGGAGTCGCCCCTCGCGCTCGACCGCAGGATTCGCCTCTGCCTGCCTGGCGTGGCCGCGCTCGGCTGCTCGTTGTCGTTGGCGTCCCGGCCTGCTGGCGGCCCCTCGACCTCCATGTTGTCGACGACGCCCACGCGCCTGCGCAGCTCCTGCACCCGCCGCTCCAGCTGGTGCATCTCCGCCTCGGAGGCCTCCAGCTCGCGGACGGTACGCGCGATGCGCTCGTCCAGCGCCGTCTCGATGCGCTCGATGGTGGCGTAGCCCAGCGTCCGCTGTGGCAGCGCCCGCACGAGCTGCGCGAACGTCGTCGAGCACGTCTCCGGCTTCTTGTACACGTCGTGCGGGTCCTTGAGGTTCGCGATGTGCATCGGCAGCGACTGGTACGCGGACATGTGGTAGCGTATGAACGTCTGCGAGAAGATGTGCTTCTCGTCGTTGTCGGTGCCGGCGCGCGCCGTCAGCAGGCACCAGGTGAAGTGGTCGGGCGCCGAGGGCATGAAGAGCAGCGCGAGCTGCTTCATCACGATCTTCTCGCGCAGCGTCAGCTTGAAGGCGGAGATGCGCTTGAATTTGTACCAGGAGACGACCTGGTGCTTCTTGTCGCCGAGGAGGGCGTCGACTTTCGCCGCGTCGACCTTCCCCGCATTGTCGAAGAAGTGGCCCAGGCGCGGGCAGGGCAGCACCGAGTTGATTCTGATCGTGTGCTCGATGGTAACCACCTCCTGGTCGTTGTCTGTTATTGTGCGCTTCTCATTTCGAAGGATTTCGCCGAGAAGAAAACCCTCCTACAATGGAAGCATTTGAATGTTGATTAATACAGATGTACACTGGGGCGCCTGTGGCGAGTGATGCGAAAGACAAGTTGAAAACGCCACAGCCTCAAAACAATTAACAAGACAGGAATTCCGTGTAGCGCAATGTCGTTGAACACCCTGGGGGGAGAGGATGGCATGCTCACAAGTTTTAAACAATACACTTCCACCTGAGAAGTGTTGTGAGTACCTGATCATGGTCTTTTCGAACGTTCTCGTACAACAGCAGGGAAAACGCTGTGCCAGAAATGTTCACACACACGCTCATTGTGCACAATCTCCTTGATTAACTCAACACCAGCACAGCACCGAAGCTAAGACTAGTTAACGCATTGAAACACTCAAAATCAACGTTAAAACATTCGCTTCCATGAGAGGCAAAACAACCACACGCGTAGGGCTTTTTTCTGTCGATTGGCAGCATTGTTGACCACTAGGCAACCAGCAATTCAAACGTCTGGATTTGTTTTGCCACCATTTCGATTCGTGCGATTCGTTTAGCTTCGGCGTTTGCAACATTGGCAGTAAATTACTGACTTGGTAAGTATTTCACCAATCGCAATCTCACAACAATATGCAGCTGACAAAACGCGATAATGTTTGTTTGAATGCCGAATACATTTATCACGTATTTCGCGATGGAATGTTCATTTTATGTACGTGTGTTCATGCTTGAAGCACTTCAGGACTGTTTCGTGTAACTGTGAGCCTCCTAGACCCGCACATACCTGTCAAGCCGACTGTTCCGCCTATCGCTGATAAGGATTCGGTATATGACAAGCCGGTTCTAGGCGCAAATAGCCACTACAGCGCGGAGTTCGCAGAAACATGGACCAACCGTCCATCACGCTCAACACCGGCGCCAAGATGCCCCAGTTGGGCCTTGGCACTTGGAAGGTACGTCCACGAGCGGTTCAAGTGTGTCGCGAAAGTGGCATCACGTTAACGAGCTATTGCGTCACGTAGTCGAACCCTGGCGAAGTCACGCAGGCCGTGAAGGACGCCCTGGAAATCGGCTATCGCCACATCGACTGCGCGCACGTCTACCAGAACGAGAAGGAGGTGGGCGCCGGCATCACCGCCATGATCGAGGCCGACACCGTGCGGCGCGCCGACATCTTCGTCACCAGCAAGCTGTGGAACACAGCGCACAGCCCGCCCAAGGTGGAAGCCGCCTGCAGGCAGACACTCGCCGACCTGGGCCTGCAGTATCTCGACCTGTATCTGATCCACTGGCCGGTGGGCTACCAGGAGGGCGACGAGCTGTTTCCGCTGAAGCCGGACGGAACCGCCATCCCCTCGGACGTGGATTACGTCGACACCTGGGAGGCGATGGAGAACTTGGTCGCCAAGGGCCTGTGCCGCGCCATCGGCGTGTCCAACTTCAATAAGCGCCAGCTGGGGCGCATCCTCAAGGCGGGCACCGTCGTGCCGGCCGTCAACCAGGTGGAGTGCCACGCGTACCTCACGCAGCGCAAGCTGAGCGAGTTCTGCGCCGCCAAGGGCATCGCCATCACGGCGTACAGCCCGCTCGGCTCGCCGGACCGCCCGTGGGCGAAGCCCGGCGAGCCGGTGCTGCTGGACGACCCCAAGCTGGGGAAGATCGCGCTCAAGTGCGGCAAGACGACGGCTCAGGTCCTGCTGCGCTATCAGATCGAGCGCGGGCACGCAGTCATCCCGAAGAGCGTCACCAAGGCGCGCATCGCAGAGAACTTTGACATCTTTGACTTCAGCCTGACGCCGGAGGATGTTAATACCATTGATGGCTTCGATCGCGGCTGGCGCATCTGCACCATGTTCGCGTGAGTATCGCTCAAATCCTCCGCTGCGAACCAATGCGCACGCTAAGGCAATTTCTTCGATCGCAGATCCTTCGGCCATCCTCACCACCCCTTCGAGAAGGACGAATATTGAGCGTTGGGAATGCAGCGGTTTTGCTTCGCGTTTATTTTTGTTGCCCGTAAAATAACCTCTGATTCCA
This sequence comes from Aenictocupidus jacobsonorum, assembly GCA_010014765.2. Classification (NCBI taxonomy): domain Eukaryota; kingdom Metazoa; phylum Arthropoda; class Insecta; order Coleoptera; family Staphylinidae; genus Aenictocupidus; species Aenictocupidus jacobsonorum. Next base: position 5,335 of record JAAAKC020051898.1, on the reverse strand, counting down.
CGCGAATTAAACCGGAACTGAAAGATAAATATATACAAAAAGGTCCTCCCCCCAACTCTGCTCTCGAGTGGCAGACTCGAGAATAAATTACTTAAATAACGCTCCACTCGCCCAGAGTTGATACAGGGGATAGCCAGCCGCGAGGTGGGCGCTACCAACAGAAATGTCGTCGCGAACAATGGACTCAACGCACGGGAAAGAAGGAATAGATGCGCTACATCGACGTGGGCGACCAAAAGTTCATCTCGCGCAGGTGCGATGGCTTGGCTTTGGAGGCGGGCTTCCGGTCGGCGCCGGCTGGCGTGTCGCCCGAGCTGAGGAAGGGCAGGCGCAGCCCCAGCTCGGCGGGCGACGCCGGCGGCTGCTCCTCGGCGATGGAGGTCACCGAGCGCGACATGTCGCGCTTCGCCAGCAGGTTGGCGAGTATGCTGCCGGGCTTCTTGTCGTCGGCGTACGCCGACGCGCCGCCGCTGCCGCCGGCGCCGGAGTTGGTGAAGTACTTGTTGTGCTTGCGCTTGCTCTTCGGCGACGCGCTGGGCGACTGCAGCGGCGACGCCGGCAGCGAGCGGCTGCCGCGGCGCAGGTGCGGGTCGAAACCGATGTCGCGCATGTGCGCCTGCTCCTCCGCCTCGAAGGCGTCGAAGCCGCGCACGATCTTCCCGGAGACCATCTGGGAGGCCACCTTGATCACTGACGTGCCGCACGCGGATGCCTCTGGGCTCTTGAAGCCGTCATCGGTGCCGGCGGACTTCAGTTGGCCGTTGCTGTTGATCACCTGCGCCTTGGATGGGTCTGCAAGAGGAGAGCGTGCAGTGTGCGAGCCGGGCGTGCTGCAGCGAGCACCTTACTTGTCTTGCCGAGGATGTAATCCTTGCACGGCGCGGTGTGCTTGGAGATGTCGAGCTTGATGGCACCCTGGTCGTTCACCCGGATGGTCTGCGCGTCCTGCGCCGGCGGCTGCCTCACCGGGTAGCGAATGTACAGGAAGTTATCGTCGTTCTCGGGCGGCGAGAATGTGCTCTGATCGAAGTCCAGTCTGCGAACCGACGCCAGTCTGATTACTCGTCCTCCCTCTCGTCCAGCGGCGGCAACCAGCAGCAAGCATTACATTAGCAGGACTCCACGACAAGAATTTAAAATGGCGGCCAGCGAAGTCGAGACCAGCTCGACGAGGTGTCTTGACATTGCCCGCAAAACCGAAAAGTGTCACGACGCAATCATCGCGTTTGACGTCTGTTTAAGGCCCGACGCTGAAGTGCTGAGCGCACCGCGGCGGTCGCAAGACTCCGCCAGAGCGAGTCGGAATCGGCCCCAATCGCGCGCGCCGCGGCTGATTGTTGCTCTGCTGTCGTTGCGCAACGCGGCCGCGACCACGGCTAAATGCGTTCCGCCGTTCTCGATGCACCGCTCGCAGCGCGCGGCGGCGTCCTTACCTGCCGCTTTAAAAATAAAACGAAGTCGACGTTGCCGCCGCCGGCGCTGCCAGAGGACAATGGAGGCTACGCGATTGTGCGCATCGCACAACTCCAGCTGGTCGCATGCACTTGACTTACTGCAACTGACGCAATCACTGCGCCTTGGCGCTCGCATTTGCTAATTCAATTAGGTAGCTGCAAGTGCGCGCTGAGCGGCGGCTGGTGCTGGAGATAATGGCGTCGGCGACAAACAAAAAAAAAAACCCGCCGAACGCGCGACGCCTGATAAGAGCGGGGCGCCTGGGGCACGGACGTTGCTCTGCGCGAGAGTTGCGCAGAGCGCGCGCCTACCCGAAATACAACCGTCGGAGGTGGACGTCGCGCGCGGACTGCGAATGCGACGGAGCGCCGCCGCCGCTGCCGCGGGCGGCAAACAGTGCAGAGCGCGAAACTGGTGTGCAAAATATAATACTAGGCAAGCGCAACTTACTTCGTGTGCATGCGCCCGCGCCCCCTCATCCACATCGGCAGCGACATGCTGGAATGCAGCGATCGGTCCTCTTCGGTAGCCATGGCAAACACAACAACGCAGCGCTTAGCGCGAGCAAAATAATGCAAAGACGCCAACGCAAGTTGGCGCTAAATACAGTGGAATGAAGTCAAGCCGCAAGGCAAGAACGAAATTTAAAAACAAAAACAACTACTGCTAGGTACTGAGTCGAGCGCAACGTTACGAAAATGCTCTCGCTGGCAACTGCGACAACTACTTGGTAACTCCGGGTGCCGCTGAAGACCCCTCTCTGGCGCGCCTCGCCGCTATCAGAGGAACACCTCGCGGATGCTGGCTGCTCTTCGACGGCTCTCAGCGCGGAGTGCAATCAATCCCATCGTACCTGGAAAGACACGCAACGAATGGTGAGACGACGTCAGTGAAGTGGTGGCAAATTACGATGTGCCCGCTAACTATGCATGTTGACGCCCGCGGGCGGCCAATCAATCCGAATCAATGCGTCGCAATTAGCACATATGCAAAGCGCCCGGCGCGCGCGCGCGCCTATTATCTTGCTTGCGACCTTCGACAACCGCTGCAGCGCGCTCCGCCAACAAGCTGCAACTTACCACAATGGGCCCGTAGTGCGAACCGTTCCGGAAATTGCGGGCGCTTGGGCGGGCGAACGGCTTGCCGGCGTAGCGCAGCAACAGCGCGCGTCGGCGTGACCCGAAATAATGTGCGGCATTTATCGCCGCCGTCGCGCTCGTCCACGACTGGCTTGGCCCGATTGCACCGACCAGCCTCGCGCCGCAAGGATAATGGCGAACAACCATCGGGGGGCAATAAAATGCTAGAACGCTGCGCGCTCGGCGTGGCACTGCGTCAACGTGTGGTTAATTTAATTATCAATTCGCAGCGCGAGTGACGTAAGGCGTGCAAGCAGCATAATAATTAGTGGGCACGACTCGGCGCAGACCAATCGCCGCGAAGGTGAAGCGAACGCGCTCATTCCTTCTCTCATTGTTATTATTCTTGTTTTGGATTTCACCATCGCCAGCAGCTGATATTAAATTGCAATTAGTGGCATTAATGGGCGCGCCTTCGATTTTTACACATCAATGCTGAATCGTTAGCTGCGGCTGCGGCACTCGCAGTGGAGCGGAATTTGCTTATCGGCGCGAAATTCGACCGCTGCCGGTGACGCAAACGTATTCTACATGCGTCGATGGTGTACGCGAATCTTGTTGTTGCTCGTTTTCCCTGTTGATTTGATACTTCGCTTGCGAAAGCGGCGAACAATCTTCTCGATAATCACAGATAATTTGTTAAGTTATATTTGCAAATAAGTGTGACGTATATATTGCCTGAACGAAATTATCGGCGACGGTGCTTGAATGCGCGCGGCTGTTTAAGTTGTGCATTTCGCGCTTGAAACAATTTTATAGGATCGATTGGCGCGAAGACCACTGCCTCTCTACTGTCTCACTTTCGACACGGCGTCGTCAGCTTGAATTCGGCACTCGTTGCGAAACTCCACGACGATTGCGTTTGCTCCAGCTTTCTAGTTTCCGCCCAGGCCGGCCAGCGCCGTTCCGCCGAAACCGGAAGCCGCCTACGCGTCCCCTCGCTTCAAATTTCGGTGCAAGCTCAACAACGCGCCCCAAACGAGGAAACAAGGCAGCGAAAACCTACATTTCCCGGTTGCAACACTATCAACAAGAGGATGTTGCAGTATGCTGATTGACATTCTAAATACGACAAGGAAATAGAAGCCAGCAGCGATAATGATGCAACATTTGCGCTATTGTCGTGTTATCAATATCAACTGTTGAGCGACTTCAAAGTAGGTTAATTTGGACGCTGATTAAGGGTCGACAAATATTAGATTGCTGCCGCGGAGCAGCTAAACAGTCCGGCGCGTAAAGTGCAATCGAAACAAATAAATCAAGGGGAAAATGGTGATAAGGAGTGCATGCTTTCCTGGTCGTTTACGCTTTTTTCGCCTTTTCGCCTTCTCCAACCCAGGAGCAAACAGTTCTTTCCTGTTATACCTCGTCATATAATTGCACCTCCGATTCGTGAATTACATTTTTTCCATCCCATTCTTCCAGGTTTCTACTATCCAGTGCTACAACTTAAACGCAAAATACCGCAGTGTTATCAAATGGTGCAGTATATTGATATCAACACAAAAATGACTCGCTCTCGTCGAGCGCACGCAAGCTATTGTGTGACGTTTCTGGAACAGTGGGTCGCGACGGAGGTACGTGCTCCACGTGCGATCCCAAATGACATTTCCGCCCCCACTTCCCCCACAGCTGTACGAATGATCCCTTTTTAACATTACGAACCACCTCTGTGTGAGATCCAATTGCATCACTTGTTCGTACCATAAGCAACCACGCCCGCCATGTTCTCGGATTACGCTGAATTTGCGAACTAACGGAGCGACAGATAAGTAGATACTTACGGCTCTCCGGTCGGCGGACTGCTGGAACTGCAAGGCGCAGGAAAAACGCAGAGGGTGATAAAACGCTTTCGCCTGATGCACACTACGAGCCACAGCGCACGGCGGATCCACGCGCTCACCGAGCGATTGCCGAGCTTGTGGCACGCGCGTGGCAGGCGCCCTCCTACCAATGCGCTTGCGCACTTCGAATTCTGTTGCCTGCGCATGCCTACAGCGGGCACCATTCCTTGTGCGCTGTGTTGCCTGTATTACACGCGCGGTAACACGAAAAATCCAACTAGATTGCTTCAAGTCTGATTACACTTCGAATTACTACCTCTTGTGCCACGTGCCATCGCGTCAATGATTTAAAAATCATTGGAAATTTAAATTTATCACGCTTCTTGCTGACAACAACCGACGTTGGCAGCAATAAGCCGCGGGAAATGGGTACCGAAAGAATCTGTAGTACTTCCCCGGTTTCTATCAACAAAATACCTACGTTATCAACAAAATACCTACGTTATAAATAGGAAATGCCCCTCCATCAACTGCTCTGGTCCGTACGCGAAACGTGCTGGTCGTCGTGTGAGTGGTTCCCACGCTGTAACTGATATCTTTGTAAAAGCAAATAGTGCTTACAGTGCTCATTGATAGGAAACATTACGCAAAATTTCATAGAATACTTTCGCTTATTCAGACTGTTTCTGCGCGTAGCAGAAGCGTAAAGTCCGGTGTTATTTTCCTAATCTTTTAGCGGAAAGCAATTGGAAGGTGCAAAAATGGCTTGCAGCATGCCCAAGTTTATGGTGTTTTTGACTGCATTGTTATCATTGTCTTCATTTACTACCCAGCAACATATTTTTGATGAAACTTGCCAGCTCCGTGCAGTGGGAGCAATGAGAAGTGAAATGTTGAAATTTGCATCGTAAGTAACATGTTTTACTCATAAACTTAATCCTTGTGCAAGAGTCCACA
>JAAAKC020051011.1:0-12539 GCA_010014765.2 Aenictocupidus jacobsonorum | reverse complement strand
TCAGAAGTGTATATTCAAATATTGATATAGATGGGATTTGTTAAGTATAAAGTTAGAGGCATTCGGATCAGTAAGCAAAAAGCACTCATCGATAAAGATTGCGCAAGAAATTGGAGTACAAAATATTTACCATTACAGAGGTTAAGATAACTAATCCAGATACATATTTCTTGGACGATTATAAGAATCAAGCACCAGAGCTACAAAAGTGAAACATAACGACATATATTTTGTGGAAAAAGTTATCCGTAAGAAAGGATGAAAAGTATTTGGCAAGTGGTTGGGATTAGATAATTCTCATAATCGTTGGGTAAATTTGAGCGTTATTGGGCGGTGTGAAGGTTGTATTGTGTCTCTCAATTCTCTGTAAACTGTATCCATCCTTTCCGGTCTCTTGATAACTTCTGCTCCTGTCTCGTCGTTGTGCCTTTTATTTTGATAATCTCTTCAACTTGTTCCTTCCATATGCGCTTCGGCCTTCCTCTATTCTTCTTCCCTTGTATAGTTGTTTGCAAAGAAAATATTGGTTTGTGCTGCCTCTTCCATTCTTTGTAGATGTTCCCACCATCCCAGTTGTCGCTTTTCAATAAAGCTTTCCAAACTCTCTATTTCTAGTTCTTCTCTTATTTCCTCATTTCTCATTTGATGCATGATGATAACTCCTCTCGCTCTTCTGAGATACCTCATTTCTGCAGCTCTCAATTTGCTCCTTGTTCTTTTGTCTAGCATCCACGTCTCGCAACCGTATGTAAGAATAGGTCCTGTATATGGCTCTGTATACTTTCATTTTCGTCTTCCTTTTTATTTCGCGTTTTCCAGTAACAAATTTATTTAGTGTATAGAACATCTTGTAGGCCTTGACTGTTCTGTAATTGATGTTATTTGTCTAGTCTCTATTGTCTTCTATAACCACCCCTAAATATTTATACTCTATCACTAGTTCTATTTCAACGCCGTCTGTTTTTATATTCACCTTTTCATCACTTTTTGTGGTCATTACTTTAGTTTTCTGTATATTCATTCTCATTCCATATTTCTCTTTATTTGTAGTTCTTCTGTTTGACAGCTATTATCGCTACATCATCAGCGAACGCAGATTGATTGAACGTGGATTTGAACTCTTTCCATGAATCCATTACCTATATACGTAGATTTTGTTCTCTTGTGTACGTCCCTATTTATCTCATTCATGTAGATTATAAAAAGCAACGGACTCAGGCTACCCCCTTGTCTCACCCCAATCATTATTTCTAACTCTTCGATTGCAAATTCTTGGTTCTAATTACATTTCTTGATCTTCTATACTTTATATACTATACTATACTTTATATACTATACTATACTTTATCAAAAGCCTTTTCCATGTCAATAAACGCTAGGGATGAATCTTTCTTTACTGTTCTTCTATTCGTTATTGTCTTGATGTTATTTATGTGGTCACTAACGCTTCTTCGTGGCCTAAACCCACTCTGTGTTTCCTCCATTTTCCCTTCGATCTGTTTCCTTATTCTTCTCTCAATGCAATTTTCTAATATTTTTACAACTGTACTTATTAGCGTGATCCCTCTGTAATTCTTGCATTCCATCTTGTCTTCTCCTTTGTATAGTGGTATTATTACCCCTATTTCAAGCTCTGTTGCCAATTTTTCCTCTTCCCATATTTTGTTGATTAATTCCCTTATTACTTTTGTGCCCTCTTCTCCACTATATTTGATCATCTCCGCTGTTATTTCATCTATTTCAGCAGCTCTTCCCATCTTCAGTTCTCTTATTATCAGTTCCATTTCCTCATCTTCAATTTCTGCTTCCTCTTCTTGCGTTTCTTGGTTGTTAATGTCTACATTATTTGGGATATAATCATTATTTAACATTTCTTTGAAGTATGTCTTCCATCTTGCCATCGTTTCTACTGGTTTAGTAGCTGGTTAGTATTCTTCCATTCCCGTCTTTAATTCTAATTAGTTCATCTTCTTTTGTCTTTCTTAGGCTTTTCAATCTTTTGTAAAATAACTTTTGATAGCTCTTTGCACCTTCTTCCATTTTTTGTCCAAATTCTTCCCACGCTTGTTGTTTTGCTTTCTTTATTAGTATCTTCGTACGTCTCTTCTCTTCGTTGTACTCTTTCTTGCTTTGTTCGGTTTTCTTCATAAGGTATTCTTGCCACACCATCTTGTGTATTTTTTATTCTTGTTTGTTCTATTTATGCCGCAAGTTTCCCTGGCAACTTGACACAATACTTTCTAGGTTTCTTTCCATATCTCTTCTATATTATAGTTCCCCTTCCCTAGTTTGTTTTTTGCTCTTTCCCTTATCCCCATCTGCTATTTTTCTGCAACTTTTTCATCCCTTAGCTTGTAAGATTTTATTACTTCTATTGTCCTTTTTTCCTCTCCCTATTTAGTTCTTTACTTTTGTATATGTTCATGTTTATCTCTGCTATAAGCAGGTGATGGTCACATTCGATTTCATATCCTCTCTTAACTTGCACATTCTTTACCATATATCTATTTGCCCTGCCTGTGAGCACATAGTCTATTATTGATTTTTCACCTGTACTCTTTCTACCTCTCTCTGTAGGTATGAACTTCTTTGCACTTAAAATATGTGTTCATTATTACTAAATCTTGTTGTATGCAGAAGTCTAACATTCTCCTACCGTTATTATTTCTCTTCTCTTCGCTGTTATTTCCCATCCCATTGGCAGATACGCTGCTTTTACTGCCTATTCTTGCGTTGAAATCGCCCAGGATGAATATGCTCACCCCAGGTAATGTTTCTTCCAAGAGTGCCCCGAACGTTTCCTTGATTTCAAAATTTTCGTTCTCATCAAGTCCGAACACCACTACTACAGTATTCCTTTTATTATTAATTAGCATTTCTATTCTTATTATTCTTTCCCTTATTGCTTGCCAATTAATGCCACTCCTGCTTTCGCTCTTTGATCTTCTTTTACTTCACTCCATATTAATAGGTGTCCGTTGCTCACTTCGGTATTGCTTGCGCCTTTCTTCTTCGTTTCTGTCAGTGCCAGTACTTTTAATTGTGTCCTTTCGAATTCTTCAACTAAGTCTTCTTCTTTGCTTGCTATCCCTCTTGCGTTCCATGTGCCCATAATGTATTTGATACTTCCCACTAGTCTTTTCTTAAAATCATCTTTCTCCTTCTCATACCTGTTTGATTTATTTATGTGGTCGTATTTCATTTCAATTATCGTAGCTGTGTTTGCTATCGTTTGTGGATTTTTCCTTGATCTCATTTTTCCTACCTCTTCTTTCATTCTATCTATAAAAATTCTCATTAGTCCATAGTTTCTCATACCCTACCCTCATGCGTTTCCCTTGCATAGCCGCTTTTTTTGCTCTCTTCCTTATTGCATACTATGTCTCCCTTTCTTTGTGAGTTAGGTCATCCTCGATGTATATATTGCTACCCTTCTGTGTTTATTTATTCTTCATTATGTCTACCTTGTATATAAACGTCACTAGCTCTACTACGTTCATTGTTTTTTCGTCATTTCTTCCACTTTTCCTTACCTCCTTACCTGCTTACATTTGCTACTTTAACATCTATGCCCAGGTTCTGTTTAATAAATTTCTGTGCTTCATCCACCTACGTCTTACCTTTGTCTAACTCGACTACTTTTATTATTATATTTTTTTCCTGCTTTCTCTTTCCATTCTTTCCAGTCTGTCCTCTAGTGACTATATTTAGGTGTTTAGTTCCTTTCTTTCATTTTGCCACTTCTGTTCATTCTCTCTTAATTCATTCCTCAGCTTCTTGTTTTCCTCTGCAACAACTTTAGCAATAGGTTTTTTGGTTACTTCTGTATTTGCCACAATTTTTTTAACAATGCCGCGATCATATCTTCCATATTCTCTTTGTTCATATTTGTTTTGTTGTCGTCTTCCATTTCACCAATTCTCTCTGTTTTAGTATATTTTTTTTAACTTTCTCTCTGCCATCACTTCTTTGCTCCTTTCCTTGACGACAGCAGCCAATATCCCAGTCAACCCGTCGGGAATATTGCATGCTACCCTCTTTCCTATTTTGTCTCTAAGCCCGCCTCTGTCCACGCACTTCTGTCGCCACGCCTGCCCACTACCCACCTCTTGTTCTTCCCTTGTTCCAATTTTTCCAACTATTTAGAGTCTGTTAGTCGCTCATCAGTTCTCGATTTCGAGTAGACTGTTTTGTTTCTCTTAGATATCCAGGACCGAACTTCGATTGAAAAAATAATTGGAACACAATTCTGCCAGGTGAGAATGTCGACTTGTCTACCTGCATCGTTCATGCTTTATAAACAAGCAACAAAACATATAACTAAGGAGATTTACATGCTATCTGGTTACACAACATGTGGCAATCACACACCATTTGTACATGTCTGGTGCATTGATGCAAATACTGATTGGAATGAATTCAAATATAAAATGGATCTATAAGACCACCGCAAATATTGATGATCAACAAATGAAAGAAATGTATGACACCCTTAGAAAACCAAGATCCAGTGATCACTACTTCAATATGGCTTCAAAACAATTGACTGAAATACGATTAAATGTGAACAGGATGTTTAAAAAGTGCAATTTTGGAACGAAATATTATTATTTTTATATATCTTTTTATATAAAGTTTTATATTATAAGTTTTTGCCAACATTCCAAGCTGCAACAGGTACTTCGCAATGAAGTTGTTTTTCATTAGGATTTTGCTGCTGCAGCGTGTACGTAGGAATATGTTTCAGATCTTTTACTTTCTTGAATATATTTTCTCGATTTCTTGTATTAAATTCAGTTTATGGTTCATAAAAATTATTGCACATATTTCCTGCTTAAAAGTTGGTTGCATATTAATTTGTTTAATCAGCGTATATTCAATTACCTATCATTACTTATCCTTTCAGGTCCATAACATATCATTAATGTATCATAATCTAAGAAGAGAAGAGAAAAGAAAAATATAGAAATAAATCAATTTTAGAAAACAGTTATAATATTCAGCGGAAAGGGAATGGTATAAGATAAGATGAGTCATAATGTTCATGAATCGCTTCCGTAGGTAGGGCTAAAAATTAGGTGACAAGTGAAGACAAATATAAAAGTAAAATCAGTTGTAAGAAACCAGTTATAATGTTAAGCGCAAACGATTCCTTAATAGAATACTCTGAAAACTGAGCAGATAAAATATAACATTGGTCACAATCTGGAATCGCTTCCGTAAGTAGCGTTACAAATTAAGGGTATATATAAGTAATTATACAAATAAATTCTGTTACCAGAACAGCCGTCACAATATTAGGCACAAACAAACAACCACCAAAGTTATCTGTAGTGAGGAAAAATGAACCACTTTGAAAACTGAGCATTATAGTATCAGATTTGTCCTAACGTTTGTGAATAGCTTCCGTAAGTAGCGTTATAAGTTAAGTGAAAAGGAATAGAAACTAATGCAAGTAAAATCAGTAGCTAGAAAAACCGTTACAATATTAGGCGCAAACAAACAACCATAGAACTTAACTGTAGTGAGGAAAAATGAATTACTTTGGAAACTGAGCAGTATAATATAAGATTCAACATAAAGTTTGTTAACTAATTGCTTTAAATTTCTTTCCACTTGATCTTGTGCTTCGAATTACATGTATTCCTATGAGAAGTTGTTACAAACGTCTGAAATTCTACAATTTTACATTGTTTCTTATGAAAAACAAATTTATGACAAATTAGTGTATTTTCATGCAAAATTAAAGTTGTTTTCTCTAACTTATCTGTCATTGGTAGAAATAACGAATTTTCTGATTTGTTAATAGAATATTTGGAAATCGAACAGATATAAATAAACTCAAATTTCTTGCAATTGGCATCAGCCAAATTTTGTGCGTCTCTGCGTATACATCTATAGCAGGAAAAGAAAAGAGAATCTAACTATTAGTGATCTCCTAGTCCGAGCGGCATCTCGGAAACCAAAAGAGCCATAGTCATTCTGAATTCAATACTGGAGCCGTTAGACTACCAACACCCGGTGACAAAGTTGAATTTAGAAACTATAATAAGCAGGAAAAAGTATCATTTATTGTATATGCTGATCTCTAGAGCATATTAATACCCACTGATGATAGAGCAAAATATCAACGTCATGAGGTCTGTACTATTGCCTATTAGGTAAAATGCCCATACGCTGATACAAAATGTTTTTACAAATCTCATAATGGACTATATTATAAGGAGTAGTTTGCTACTGAAATGGCATGACTTCCCTAGGATCTTCAGCCAATCTTACTCAATACAAAACCTATGGATGCATTAACAATTGAAGAGCAGAACAACTTCAGCAATGCATCAAACTGTCATATATGTGAAAGAACTTTTAAGCCTGACGGTGCTAAAGATCGTAATCATAATCACATCACCGGCAAATATCTAGGAGCAGCACATTCAGCGTGTAACCTGAACTATAGAGATCGTGATCAGAAGGTGACAATTCCCGTGGCATTTCACAATTTGAATGGGTATAATACAGATTTTATCATTAAAAATTTGGCAAAGGCTATCAATGGAAGAGTTGAATTGGCACCCATAAGCAAAGAAAAGTACATTAGTTTTACAAAACCTATCGTGGGTAATATTATCAAGTTCCAGTTCATCGACTCATACCGTTTTATGGCATCAAGTCTTGATAAATTAGCTAAAAATTTACCCGAAAGTCCCGTGCTCAAATCAATGTTTCAACATTTGCTTACACTCAAAGCATATTTCTTTACGAGTACCTAAATTCGTGGAATAAACTAAACAAAACTCATTTGCCTGACAGAAAAATTCAACTCGAAATTAAGTATTAGCGACATTGCCGGTGCTGACTTTAAACATGCCCAGAATATATGTACATCCTACGACTATCGTACCCTGCAGTAATACTTGGAATTGTGTCTGAAAACCGATAATAATAACCGTAAATAATAAGCATATGGCGACATTTGATGCGCAGAAAGATACATGCGAACTAATGTACTTTAATATCAACTGATTGTTGATATTAAAGTACAATCGAAGTATGGCTGGGCAATCGTCCATTGTATCCGGACACCATACTGACCGCTAGCGAATGGAAAATGACTCATTCCATCTTACTGGACATTAGCGAAATGCTATAGTACTCACTCACTCTCACTCATGCTGCTGCTGCTTCTGCTGTTGCAAGTGCTGGAGGTGGAGTCATGTAGAATTTAAAACTTATGTAAACTTTAACCTACCTCCATTGGGCAAATATATGATTAGCAATTGTACCTTACATTGATGAAGTATTAAAAAACTCACTTACTCACTCATTCTTCAATATGGTAAACTGCGATTGCTAGAGGTGGAGATAAAATTGTAGAATTTAATACTTATCTAAAGGTTAACATACACCTCCAATGGGTGAATATGGTTTTGCTCCCTCAATTACTAATTTTAAATTATTTTAATCATATTAAACAAAGTTATTAATTACTTTATTAAGCATATACTCTATCTCTGTAATGTAATTACAATGATGATTGTATTTAATATTTGGCAGTTCAAGTAGCAAGATTCTAAAACCAATTACTGAATTCTCATACTGATCTGTTCATCAACACATATGATGGTTCTTGCATCAGCTTATTTTTTAGCAAGACGCTGTCTATTGCCGCTGCGCAACTTTGCCGTCGGAACGTGTAATGCATTTTCCTCAGTTTACATGTGCATACAGATATCGTAGTAGTAGTAAGCGTATGCTCAAGCATTAGCGATTGCTCTTATAGTTAATTGTATTCGGAGGCAGAACATTGACCGCTCAGCTGGAGAATGACTTTTGGTATTAGTAGTAGAGTAGTAAGTATATGCTAAAGCATAAGAGTTTTTCTTTATCATTTATTGTATCCGGGCACCACCGGCTGCTTGCTAGCGAATTCTCCATTCGCTTATTCCATCTCCCTTAATATTAGTGAAATACTGCAATACTCACTCACTGTCACTCACTCACACATGTTCCTATTCAATACATCCAGTGGCACCTACGGCAATTACTGATAAGCTTCTCATTATTCACGCAGCCTCTAAGTTTGTTTATTTTATTTTGCACATCATGGCTAACTGCTTAAGCCGCAATGCTTAAGTCGCCACATTGCCACGCAGGAGACCCGACTTCGATTCCCCGATTCAGTAGTTCCACTGTGGTTGCATGCATAACATTACCAATGGACGCCAATAGTTCCGCTCTCTGCCATGAGGAAGCGCCATCGACAAGTTCAAATTTCCTACCAAACTGACCTACAAGTCAGAAGACAGGAGCAAGCTCGCGCGACTGTGACGTCATAATCACTCGTCGTAAAATGACTCGATTTGACCCCCCATGTAAACCTTTTCGAAATTTGCACCAGAAGGCTACTATCGCATGAAGAAGAAACGCATATCGCGTTCAAATTCGTCATCGACTAAAATCCTTCGGTAATATGGAGAATGCTGACAACAACGATCATACTCATCCATATTATGAGGAAGTCGCTATATGTAGATTAGCAAAAGTGAAAGCAATCATAAAAGCACACAACAATTTGACACTCCAACGAACGGATAACTATTTAATCAAACAGTGCAGGGTAAACAAACGTACACATTTAAAACAACTTAAATAAAACACAAATTCTTTAATAGAGAATTATTGAAATTCTTTGAAATCGGCTCATTAATTTTTTTTTTTTTTTTACACTACAATTAAAACTGGTCGTTTTGACTAACTATTAAAATTAGTTTCTTTTATTAATGTATATACAATGTAAACAAGTCCGAACATTGTTAAGTAGATTAAGTATGACTGAATATAATAGCTAAGGTGGTTCATTTGGTCTTTTCGTTTTCAGTCTTATGTGCGAGATCTCATATGTAACAAGTTGACGTCCTTGTTTATTTTTATGCTGTTGGATCCTATGGTGACGCTTCCTCTCGTATTTTATTATTTCTTCTTTGACTATAGCAATTCAAGGAGAAGGCGAACGAGCCCTATTCCTTTCCCTATGAATCATAATATCAGGCTATTCCTCACTCAAGGTACCTTTCTACAGGCACGTCCCAATGGTTGTTATGGCCTTCATGCGTGACCAAGAAGCCAACGTGATTTAAGTGGGATTGAAGGGAATAGATATTGATGTGGACACACATACCTGGAAATCCAAAGAAGAAATAAAGTGATATATGAATATGTGAAAAATTATATTTAAAACTTGAGAAATATAGGACTATTAAATGTATTCTAAAACAGCATCAATTGATTGGGACCATGCAATAGCTGAAATGAATGAGCAGATTTTTTTTTCGAGTGGTGAAAAAAATATAAATGATGCGTCACTCTACAAGGTTAATTTGAACAAACTGAACTGACTCAGGAATATTTATTTATTTATTTATTTTCTATCCATTACTTGACGTTTGAGGCAGAATGTCGGCTGAGGTCATATGTTGCTCACGGATATTATGGAATGATAATTAGTCTAAGGTTGTAGAAGGCGCGACTTAGAAACATACCGAAGGCGCATATCACAGCAGACTTGACGTAAGTAGCAATAAAAATGGAACTTGCAAATGATAAGCAAATAAAACAAAACTAAAATTCTGAGAAACAGGCTCTAACGAAGAATGTACGATAATGAATGTCCACGTCAGCCGCGTTTGTAATATATCACGTCAATTATTAAAACCGTGTTTGACGTAGAAAATATATATGACAGTAATGACATATGTGAAACTATTTTAAGGTCCTAATAAATTTTAACCACAATGGGTAAACGTAGATAAGGGTAAACGTGTATGTACATATTCGAGGTGAACTCATGCCTCTTCTGGAAAGAGCGGTTTTATGGACGGAGTAAATCCTCAGACACAACGACACACCACATCACAAAAGTGCTTGTGCAAGGTTTGTGTTTTAGAATTCCTAGGAGTCATTTTCTTTTTTATAGCACGGACTTTAATCATGATAACGAAGCTCATACTCGGTTGCATTATAAAGTTCCTTGAGAAGGAAAAGGCAACAAACGTTAAAAAACAATGATGTGTCTAGGTTCTATTGCTCGTACAATAATATATAGAATGTGTGATGGTTCACGTAATCATGAATAAAACATGTGTTCAATAAGGCAATGGGGGGATCTAGTCTACTAATACATCAATACATTCACTTCCATGTTCGAAAGATCGCATCTCATTGCATCAAAAGGTTATTCTGTGAGATAAAACAGAGCTTTAATATAAATAAGTCATGATGTGGATTGGTGAACCTGATCTATTTCACTCACAGCGTCAGCAAAGATGTTCGGAGACAGCCGGTCTTCGTCACTTCCCATTGAGTAGGCTTGGTCGACTACATGGAAACTTAATAACGGACCAGAGCGCAGCAACCTAGTTTTGTTTAAACATCCTGCTGAGTAGGTGTGGTCGACTCCATGGGAACGCGATAGTGAACAACCATCTAACAATGAAATTATATATTCTCCAGCTTGAGCGATTAGTATGCTAGCCAGATACAATGGATGGTAAGCGAAAACGTTTCTGTATATGTGCACTGACATAATACTAACTCTTTCCAACGTGAAATTAAAAGTGTTTTCTTAAAAGTAGGTGATTGAATGAATTCACTTGCTTAATTAGGTTACATGAACACTGAGTGAAATGCATACTTTACCTTTAATATTATTTATTTACATGACGGCATTATGGGCGTATAAGTCCATGTAACTAAGTCGATCATTGCTACGCAGGAGGCCTGACTTCAATCTTCCAGAATGCAGCCTTCACATTCTGCACTGTCTGTGTGCTTCTAACCCTAAAGGCATACAATAATTTTACATCCCAACGAAGGGATTTCAAACAATTGAAATAAAACAAGATTTGTTGAAATTCTCTGGAATCGGCTCATTATCATATGAAACTATAGGTGGTTTGGTGGTTCTCTATACTAAGTTGATAGACTTGGATTGAGATTTAACCACTCAACATTTCCAGTTATCAGAAGATGAATTTCATTCTTATTAATGACAATGATTTCTAATTAAATAACAACATTTGACTGTTACAAAGACTCACAATCAGTTAAGAAAATGACTCCAGTAGCTGATCGTTTTTACAGCTCGACGGAATTATCAGGATCAAGCCTACTTAAGAAAATTTAACAACAGATAACAAGAAATTAAAAATAACAAAATACCCAGCTTTCTGCGCTGTACTCCGCTACCGAGTTCTCAGAGTGACAGCCAAGCTTCCTCGCTGGTGTTGTAATAATAATACCGCCAAAAAACTATACGGTTTTAATGAAAAATATGGGGTAATTAGTTAGAACGTTGTCATAATGTCTACAGGAGATGTCGCTGGTAATAACTATCTTGTGGCGATTCCCCTATTAAATTCGAGGCGTGCCTCGTATTGTGATTGTTCTGTTGCAACGAAAGTAGGGATTGTTTTTTCGCGGTAGGCCAACAAAAAGTTTGCTCGTTAACAATGTCGTATGGAAGCGGCAGCCTGGCACGAAGGCTCGAGTTGGTGATACGGATCAATTGAGACAGACCCCACAGAGGCAGTGTCATCTTGAGCTGTTGGCTATTAAGATAGACCGCCTAGAGGCACTGTCGTCCTTCACCTACAAGCAACTCAAATATATACGTTACTACATTTACTGTGAGCGTCAATCTTGTGGCCGTCGCACCGACGAACCCACAGCCTCTCCACTAAATGGTGTGCAAGTTTGCTAAAAGTAGAGACGTTTGGTAATAGATATCGCCACTTGAGTTTTCCTTCGGACACTCAATTTAGACAAATGAGCGCTCGCTGGTGTTTAAAGTTGGAACTACAACGTCGAGATCGAGCGCGCGCTTTGGTTTGTGAACGTGGGATCTAAAATTTGTGGATTAAGAGTGGGCGGTGGCGTTACTTGGGACTTCTAGCTCAAAATTCCTTAAGGTTTACGTAGGGAAGTTAAGACCGGAAATTTGAGCTTGTCTGGATCATAGCGCCCTCTCGAAGAAATTTGAATTTGACAGTTCGGCAAGAAATCATACTGTTTGAATTAATTATTAGAAAATGCTGAGAAAGTCGATGCTGAATTCGAGGATCGCGAATCTGAAGTCTACGGTGCGGTTCGCAAATATGAATAAGGCTGGCTCAAAATCCCTTAAGGTTTGCATTGGGGAGTCAAGACCTACATCATCTTCAGAGTCATCTGACATTGTCCCTTGAAGCGTGTCAGGATCGCGATGCACTATGGCATTTCGCTGATGCCATGTGATGAAATGGCGCCTTCTCCAGCTGAGCGGCCAATGTTCTGGTGATGCTGCCTCGAATACATTTGATGGTATGCAAAAATGCTGATGCTGTAGCACGCACTGAATATAGCACACACTACTACACCGCCGCAGCAGCAACATAAGCAAGGCGGCTATAAGGCCAGTCGAGAATGATGTAAATATAAAGGTGTGATGTGTGAATGAGGAGATTATAAGTTATTGCGATACTTAAATACATGTGTGTAGTCCG
>JAAAKC020050569.1:0-12570 GCA_010014765.2 Aenictocupidus jacobsonorum | reverse complement strand
ACCACACAATGATCACGGCCGCTACACTGTTGTGTACGACGGCGATGGGCTCGCGCGCTGAATTGGGAAGCGCGCGGTAGCTGCTACTAGTGCAAGCGAGAGCGCACTAGAGCCGCGCACTAGAGCTTGGTCTCGCGGCGACTCGCGGGCTAGCAGCCCCGAGGGCAAGCGGGAACTGTGGCCGATGCGCACGAACTTGGCGATGCGCGGCGCGTGTCACGAGTGCGAACGAAAGCGCACCGCGACCAACACTAAATGCGTCTTGCCGGCCCACTCAGGGCGCGATAGCAAGAGCGAATACCGACGTGCACGAACACTGCGATGCACGCGGCAATACTACAAGTGCGAGAGGGAGCGCACTGTAGGTCCACAAACTGCGTCTCATGGCGACTCGCGGACTCGCGGAGAGCCCCGAGAGCAAGCGAGACGATGACCGGCGCGCACGAAATTGGCGATGCACGGCGGGAGCCACGAGTGCCCACGTGATCTCGAGCACGACCCCGAGCTAGAGTGTTGTCGCGCGACGCTACCTCCAAGAGCCAGCGAGCAACAAGTTTCGTGTTGTTTGATTACGGCGCAATATTTTTCACTGCCACTTTTTATCACTCGCGTCGAACTCAAATAAACACTCGAAGATCCGGTTCGAAGGACCATGTAATGTCGTGCACTTGCCTTCGTAGTGGAGCTTTCCTGTTTGGTGTGCTTGCTCAGACATCGCTTTTGTTTTCTGGATCTGGAGGAGGGTCAAAATCGCTCTGAGCGAGTGAAAACATTTAAGAATATTTATTGTACAATTACCGCCGTACAGTGGCCACTAATGGAGCATTATAATCACTCACGAACGTGTGCTTTTATGCTAGGCTCTTATGGTAGTGGGACAATTCGTCAGCGTGACTGCACCGCAGCTGGTACTCATAGACTCGCGCAGGAGCCCGGCCCGGGCCAGCAGGCACCGACGACACGTCCCTCAGCCGCAAGCACCACGCTGCGGGAAGGTGCGTGAACATAGAGTATAAGAATAATCACCCTATGCATTGCACGCGACAATTGGGCGCGACCGGTAGAAAGTCATTGTAATAGAAGCAGAAAATGGGCGCGTTGTGTATAGATCTGCCAAACTAACCACGGTACACCTCCTCTCATGATACAAGCTGGAAGGCGTATTTCGACAATGAATCTCTTTCCGCTGATCCAGCATCGATGCTAACTTACGCAATGCACAACTGTTTTGGGTGCCGAACGCGTTAATTTTCTACCATTGTACCTCTTTACTCGCGCCAAAGAACTTACCGCTTATCAAGTGTGTCCCTATGTTGATTCTGATCATAATTATGGGATAGTTATTAGTGGGACAGTGTAGTGTGTTACTGTGAAAATTTCGCACTACACTAGGTCCAACATATTCCTTTTATTAAAATTTTTTGTGAAATTATCACCTGGGACCGAGTTGCTCCAATTAAACGGTTCCAATTTAAACCATACTTGCTAAAATAATTTGTATAATTGCAATGACTGGATTGAAGTAGTTAATGGCGCATGCTATGCAAGTGTACGATGAACTTGAGAACGACGATAAAAGTCAATAACTACCTTGAACTTTACATTATTTAGTTATAAGTACTAAAAAGAGACGTTGTACCGCTGTCCTGCATGAGCGAAACAAGTGATGAACACATAGCAATTTTAAAGCAAGTTATGTACTTGAATCAGACGTATGCAAGCAATTTTAAAGCTGATTATTATTATTTTGTAGGTGGAAAGGGGAGCGATACGAGATGGAAAGTGACTCTGAACTACAAGGTGAGTATGTATAACTGCGAATTCAGTGATTGCTTGCAACTTGAAAATTATTTGTGGCTTGTGTACAATGAAGTTATCTGGGGTAAAGTGCGTTTTGGTGCTGGCAATGGTTTGTCCTCATAGGGACGCCCATAAAAACAAAAAGTTGTGTAAGGCTCTAACTGAGAATATTAATTAATTTTGGCATTAAGAATTTATGTTATAATTGTTATCTCTCTCTATTTTAGTAGATATCATCAACGTTTGTAAGCAGAAGAACTCTGAATTATCCAAATGCATGTGTATCAACTTCAACAACGTCGTGCCGAAGCTAAAGGATTTTGCGCCCCAAATGAATATTATTCCATTAGACCCAGCTCATTTGGGGATTATCGAAGTGGACCTTACGCCATCTCAAGGTGTAAAATTAACAGGGAGTTTGCAAAATGCGACATTGTACGGCGTGAGTAAATGTCATGCTGAAGAATGCGGCGTGTGGATTACTTCAGATGGCAGTCAACTGTACTTTAATTTGTACTTTCCGCAATTAAATGTTGTATCACGATATACGGCCAAGGGAAACTTTTTATTGATAGGAATTGATGCGACTGGTGATTTTCGCGGTGAATGTAGTACGTAGGATGTTATTTTTATGAATAGCTATGAGTTCAGAATTTGTGTTTCTTCTAGCTGATGTGACGGTGCAAACTACCTGGAACTCCACCCGCTATATAAAAAACAACAAGGAGTATTTGAATTACACGGGGAATTTTATCGATATCACTATAGGGAAACTAGTATTGCATTTAAGCAATTTATTAGGCAACAACACAAAATTAAATCAGGAGGTCAACTACGCGATTAACGAGAATACACAGATGCTATATGAAGATACGAAGCCGATGATTTTGGGAATCATTGCAAGAATATCACAGAAAATTATTAACGATTTCCACGCAACGTTCCCATATGACCAACTATACCCCAAAGATTAAAATAAGAAACATCAAGTGAATATGCTTATTTACGTTTGATTTTTCTGTTAGTG
The DNA here is from genome assembly GCA_010014765.2 of Aenictocupidus jacobsonorum. Lineage (NCBI taxonomy): Eukaryota > Metazoa > Arthropoda > Insecta > Coleoptera > Staphylinidae > Aenictocupidus > Aenictocupidus jacobsonorum. The sequence continues at coordinate 9,743 of JAAAKC020050569.1, read as the reverse complement.
TTGTTCCATACTTCAATTTTGAAATAGCCTCGAAATAACTCTGATTTGATATCTTTGGTTTGTTGTTAACAATGTCAACTGTTGGTAAGGCATTTATGAATTTATTATCATGCATTGTGTTTGGGTTATCTGGTTCCTTATTTGTAGTTTGTTATTAAGCTTGGTTATTATGCTACTTATCAAAGATTGTTTATTCCTGAATCGTTGAATTGGATTTATGTTCCCTCAGTTATTACAATTTCAATCAAAATAGCAGCTGACTAAAAATATTATATATATAAATATTATTATAAATATTATTATAAATATAAATATAAATATTATAAAAAACTATTACGTTACTAGGTAATTTGTGTGAGTTCTGCGCCCTCCTCCAGTGTAAATTCTCCATACGGACGAGGAGGTCCACCTCCTCTTTATAGGCGGAAATGTGTGGTGCGATAACGGGCGGAGTAACACTGATAAGCGAAGTGAATTGCGGGGTGCGATAAGATGCGTAGTAATGGGAGAAAACGAGTATTAGTGCGATAAGGCGCGTAGTAGTAGAGTACTGAGCGCGCGCTTCACCGCTTGTGCAATTTAGACAAATAAGCACTCACTGGTATTGAATGTTGGAATTACAACATCAAGGTAGAGAGAACTAAGATTTAGATTTAGTGTTACATTGATACATTACTACTGCTACAACTCACATCGTGCGGAAAATCTATGTCTTACTTGCTGGTTGCTTTCGACTCTGTGTTTAGTGCAGAGATAAGTTTAATTTTTCGGCCGACAATATTTTATTGACTCTAATACGTACATGTGTCTTTTATATTCTATTGTGTTGCATTAACCCTAATTTTCTTTGCGCGGAAACCTAAGAAGTTCGTTAAGAATGTTTATTTAAATATTATTAAATTTCTTCTATAGTGTGTGCAGAGCAATAGTTTAGTTTTCAACCGCAAATTGACGGTTCACTTAAATACGTGCAAATTTCAGCACAACTTCAGAAGACGATTATTTCATGGTGATAAGGTTTCTTAATTATTAGTCATGACAGACAGCTGTCAAACAAGTCAGACGTTTTTGGAAAAGGAAAATTCTGAATTCTTAATTTATTTGTAAATTAAAATTTTTTAATACATCACCCCGTCTCCATATTCATCTTTGAATAGACCCAATACTGACTTGTTTTGTGGTTTAATATTATATGTGTTACTACTTGGAAAATTAGATATATCGAAATATTGGGGGTTGTTTAAAATCAGATCCTAAATGTTTTTGTTCTGACATAACATTGTTAAGCTGTCCGTATCTATATAAAGCAATTGTGATTTTTGATTTGGGTAATTATGTTTAACGAAATTATAATAGAAGTCATACATTCTTGTTTTTGATATATCTAATATGGCAAATCCAACCTAAATAGGCTTATCGAAATAAACACGAGTGTGGTTCATTTGTACAGCAACGAGATTTCAAAGATGCTGCAGCTGTGAAAATTAGGTTTACTTATTAATGAACGAGCGTCAAGTATTTTACACTCATGTTCTCAGTTTCTAACCAATTTTACGTCTTTTCGCTTAAATAAGTTTTCCATTGATGTTCCAAATCTTGTGTTAATCATTAATTTATAAAAATGCTTCTCAAGTTGATTATTTGTCGCTTTTCTTAATTTGGTGTTTAAGTTAATGTACAATTTCAACTAATTACACTGCATAAATTTCAATGCCTTATTTATGTTGCCTAACAACAAGCCGGATTTTATAGCTTGCTTTAAGTTTGTATAATGTAATACATAATTACGCTTATTGTAGAGAGTAGTGAGTAATTTTAATTGTTTTGAAACAGGTGGTTTCATATTTTGTGGAAGAAATGGTAAATCATTATGTGTATCGTGCAGTTTTGTTGGATAGGCAATGTCCACAACTAAGATGTAGCCAAACTCACCGTCATCTTCAACATAACAAATATATAAATTTTTGCAATCAGTTACACATTCAAGTTCACTGATCAGCAAGTACTGCGAAATTGACCAAACATAAAGGTTACAAGCATCCCAGTAATATAAATAAGAGTTTGTTTTGATGGACCAAAAATGTTGAATTTTCGTTATTTGCTTGGGCGTAACGATGTGAACATTGACTTATATCACCACGAATACCATTTTGAAGGAAGTTCAACATAGTATGATCAGTTCACAGTTCTAATTCCATATGGCTTACTTTTAGCATTGCATCCTAAGAGAGACCAGCTGCTGTATAATATTGAGCAGAATCGAGTTTATACGTATTATAACACGTATCGCGAAAATTTAAAAAAATATTAACTAGTAAAAGAACATCTACCTTTAAATTTACAGTTAAGTAAATTCCATACTTTCAGCGCGAGTATATATTCAATAGCGGTTGCTTCTGAATCATTGAGTTTGCTGTTGAATTTGTCAATACGGGCGCATGGTAGCCTAGTGGGGTGAGTCGTCACTAGTAGGTGCAGTTTCGCTGTAGCTGCGCCTAACTGACCGTGGTTCAAATCGCGGCAGGAGAATTTCTTAAGACCTTTACCCATCTCGGCAGCCATAATGTCACCATTGGCTGTCGTTAAGACTTCTTCGCCTTAGGCAAGGCTCGCAACCTACCTATGTTAAGTGTATATGCGCAAAGATTCCTAGAAAAAGTCTGGAACGAAACAGGCCATGGCCTAACCGCAAGCAGCGATGCGGGAAAGAACAAGAAGAAGAAGAGGTGATTCTGTCTCTCTCAATTTCTGCCAAGAATACATATATTAATATGGGAAAATGCCTTCTTTTGTCACGAGTTATTGTTCATCAAGATTTGGAAAAATTTTATTAACGTGTTTAAATGCAGTTAAATTTTTTACTATTTTATCTAAATAGCATGAAATAAACTAAAATGAGTCTACAAAACGTAATTTTATGTAAATATTTCTCACATACTGTAAGGTTCAATAATACGAATTAAATTTTGATAATAATCACAGCTACATATAGTATTAATTAACGCATAAAAATTATGATCGGTTTCATTTCGAGAATAGGCTTCTACCATGGAATTACAAGCACTTCAAACTTGTGGAAAGAATAAAACGCAAGATATGAATCCGAATGTACAGAATTTATAAAGAATAAGACAGAAATTCTGAATTACTTCAAGAATCATAGCTGTATTATAAGCGATATAGGCCTAGCGAAGAAATGTAATTACTGCAACAGTACATTAAAATAAGCAGCAGCTGCTGCAGAAAAAGAATCTGCTAACGGCACCACAAATCAAATCGACATTCGTAAAATAAACGTTTGTTCCAATTTTAATATAACCTTTGCGAAATTACACCATGGCAAATTCACTGCTAAGAAAGCAACAGTAATTATTCTTCACAGAGGAGGAGTTAGGCTTTTGTTCGACAAGAGAGAAATTTGTACGGTATTAAGCTTGCATATGTTAATTACGTTTAGTACTGGAGAGATTGGGACAAATGTAGTTTTATCAATACTACAATAATTCCTTGCAGTATATTGCGCAACAGCAACAACGTCAAAAAGACAAAGAACCAATTACAGAGATTTTCGTACCTGCCCTTCAACCATCAATCATAAATAATGTCGCCACGACCTCTTCAGAACAAGGCAATACATTTTATTACTTGGAAACTACTGAAATAATGCATTAAACTGTAACCTTTCACGGTGAAGTGTTATTGAGTGATATAAAAATTATATCATTCATGACGTCGCGCAAAGCCTACGCGGTATTAAAGGGCTTGACGCTGCACAAGGTGAACTTGACGAGGTTCAATTTCATACAAAGTGTTTGTTGAAATAGATTCGCAACCAATCTAGTGTGCATTGGTTCCTTGAATGCAGACTGTTGATTCACCCACTGAACTCTATATTGCGCTGTCTTTCGTTTGAGTTTATAATCATCACCATGATTATGGGGAGCTTTAAACAGCTTCCGAAGAGTGCGGATATATCCGATACTTGATTCCAGATCTGGTTTCTCACTAGCGCATGAAGCCCTCCTTAATTTATTTCGAAATTTACGAAGAATCTTATGTGCATCAACATATAAAAATACTTGTTTGACGTAATTTCTCATGCTTGAAACTTGTCCACTATTCTGAGACAGTACAGACAGTATAAAATTTTAAAACAGAATTGCTCTAGCTCTCCTAAAATGATAAGTGATTCTATATAAATGATAAGTAATGGTATGTAAAATGATAAGTGATGGTACCTAAAATGATAAGTGGTGGAACATAAGTGATAAGTAATTGTAACTGATAATAATTGTATAACTATATAATTGAATAAACGGTGAATAAACAAATTAGTATGCAATCAGCCTTTAAGAAGCCTTTGACAAACTCTAAACTCAATTTAATACAACAATATCGGGAAAATGTATTTATGAAACTGAAAGATCTAAATAATAAACAAAGTAGCAAAATGGATGTTTCAAGTATTGATGATATAAAAGAAAACAATTTGGAACAAATTACTGCGAACGGTCCGCAATAGCAATTTCGGGGTTCCTATTACATGTATAAAATTATATACATGTATTGTATGCTTTAAAAATTACAAACATCCCAGTGGTCTTTCAAGAAACAAGAAAATTCATGAAATTACCAATAATGAGCAAAGCAACAGCAAAGAACACGCTAAAATAGATGAGCTACCGCCAAATATATCTTACAATACATAATGGTATGATAGCAAATACACCCATTATGATAACATAAACGATTTAATCGATGTATTAGGTTCATTCCAACATGAACTTGCTATATTGAGACAGATTGAGAGGGAGATAGTAATGAAAAATATAATTTTTGGAGAAAATAAATTATAAGAACAAATTTAAAATATAAATAAAAATAATAATATTTTGTTCAAAGAAATTAATCATATTTCAGTTAATATTTTTGGAGCCATATTGAAGGTGTGATCACTTGACTTTGTTTTCCTAAAGCTGTCATGAATTTCTTGCATTTGTTGATCATCAATATATGTGGTGGGTTTATAGTTCCTCTTCGATAGATTCACTCCAAGCTGTATTTGCAGCAATTTAACCATTGGATCACAAATGGTACCTTGCTTATCAATGCATCAGAAATGTAGAAATGGTGTTTGATTGCCATATGTTGCGTTACCAAGTAGCATGTAAATCTCCTTGATGGTATGTTTTATTCCCTGTTGATAGAACATGAACGATGCAGGTAGGCAAGCCGAATAAATTATTGCCCTTAAGAATTCTGTTCCAATTTCTTTCTCAGTCAACTGTAGTACAATCTTTTTCATATTATTATCTATTTTGGCGTATGTTCAGTTTCTGATTTCCAAATGATGAACTTTTATATATGTTTTCATATATAACATACTGAAAATGATAGGTAAAATGAAAAGTGATTCATGATGACAACCTAATATTGCCATAACATGACAGAATACTCGTAATTGGACTTGAAAACCTACGTGCTTCTCTTACCTGATATCTTTGAAAAGTTTCGCTATTGTATATTAAAGGGCCATAAACTCGATCCAGCGCATTACCACACATTGCCTCTTTATACATGAGATGCAATGCATTACGTGATATAAATTATGTTGGATTTAGTGAACAATCCGGACTTGATATTTTTTATTGAGCGTAGTATTGTTGGAGACTTTAGCCAGTGTAGGAAACGATATATGAAGGAAAATAATATGCATATGACTACTATAATATACATAATGTACTTTAACAGCAACCATCAGTATGGCTTAGCAATGGGTTAAAAACTACAATATGGTGGTTTTAAATTGTTGACTGAAAGTGAAGTTGAAAACTTTCGTATAAATGATCCTGATCCTGATTCGCTTGAAAGTTATATTCTTGAAGTGGTTTTGGAATATCCAAAGATTATTCAAATTTTGTCCACAGCAAATTTCTGCATCAGGACTACAGAAGACTAATCTCATTGCAACATTATATGATAATGAACTATATATGTTGCATTATATACTACATGAACTATATATGTCGCAACCTAAAACAAATGTTAAAGCATGGTTTGATCATGACAAAAAATCAAGCGAATTCTAAAATGCATTGAAACAATATGAGTTGGTGAACTGGAACATAGTAAATCTAATATACTCTTCCTTGCTTATAGGAAACAATTGAACTCTTCCCTTAACACACTTTGCCAAATTTTTAATTAAAGATGCGTATTATACCTTGCTGATTGTGATTGTTAATAAAAGAAAGATTTCTTGCTTAACTATTTACTTGTCATCAATTTTATCCGAGGTAGCAGAACATAGAGCGCTCAACTGAAGAATGATTTATTTCCTCACACTTGATATTAGCGATATGTACTCTAAATATTTGATAGTTCTAGTAGTAATAAACGTTTACTGAAGCAACAGCGTTTTTTGCTTATCATCAAGAGTATCTGACGCAGTAGAAGCAGGACCAGCAAATTGACTGTTCAGCAGAAGAATGATCCCATTTCATCACACTTGACCTTTTGCGAGATGCCATTGTACTCTGAATATTTGGTAGTAGTAGTTAACGCTTACTGAAGCATCAGTGTTTTTTCATCATCATCTTCGTCATTTTTAATCATGAAGCAAGTTGTGCAGTTTGATGAGTATAAATGTAATTTAAATTATATGAATTAAAAATAAATACATATTCTATTTGTAGTTGTAACTTGAAATTGTTAATTCTTCCTTGTTCTTCTTTTTTTTGCTACATCATTGCTTGCGGGTAGACCATTGACCTGTATCCTTCCAGACTTTTTCTAGGAGTCTTTGCGCATATATAGTTTCCTTAGGTAGGTTGCGAGCATCGCCTAAAGCAAAGAAGTTTTCTCAACAACAGCTGATGATCATATTATAGCTGCCAGGGTATCGGTAATTTAATAATTAAAGTCCTGATATATCGACTTATACTATTTCATGGTGTCAAGTCTTGATAAATTAGCTGCAAATTTATCTGAATATATTATGCTCAAGTCAGAGTTGTAACATTTAAATTGAAGCAAGATGCATTTGCTAAGATGCAAAGGCATATTTCCCGTCGAGTACTTGGATTGCGCAAGCAGCACAATTAAGACCCAATATCAACAACGACAACATGCATAGTCAGCGAGCAAAGAGTTATTGCTTATCAATCATCTAGTGTATCCAGACGCCATATTGACCGGTAACGGTCAATATGATATTAGCGAAGCTGCTACTGTTGCTGCTGCTGATACCAGGGCTAGAGTCAAGTGGAATTTAAAACATATCTAAACGTGAACCTACTTCCGTTGGGCAAATATATGATAGTATAAGTAATATCAATTCTTCAAGATTGCAATTTGCTACTACTACTAGAGGGAGAGTGAAACATGTAGAATTTTAAACCTTAACCCACCTCCTTTTGGGAATGTGATTTTACTGTCTCACTCATATATAGAACGCAATTGTAGTTTTGAATTAATTTACATTTATCAAACAAGATTAGCAAGTAGTTAATTAAGCATATAATCTGTCCCTCAATGTAATGTAATAACGATGATGCTGATGATTGTATACAATAATTGGCAGCACAAGAAGCAAGATTTTACAAAATTCTTGCGGTTCTTACTGCTTGCGGTTAGGCCGTTGAACTGTATTCCAGAGTTTTTCCAGGAAGTTTTCTCCATTACACTTAACTTCCATAGGTTGCGAGCCTCGCCTAAAGTGTAGAAGCAGTGGGTAAAAATCTTAAGAAATTCTCCTGCTGGGATTTGAACCAAGGATCCAAGTTAAGTGCAAATTCCTATTCAAACTAAACCCAATATATCAATGAACTCTGATACTTATTTATTTATCAAGAGATATGATGATTATTGTATCAGCTTAATTTTTAATAAAACGTTGTCTACTGCCGGTGCACGATTTTGCCGCCGGAACGTGTGATGCGTAGTAGTAGTAGGAGTAGTAGTACTAATAGTGCGTGCACACGCTAAAGCAGTAGCATTAGTAGATCAGTTGGAGAATGACTTTTATTAGTAGTAGTAGTAGTAGTAGTAGTAGTAGTAGTAGTAGTAGTAGTAGTAGCAGTAAGCGTATGTTATAGCATCAGGCAGCAGCACATTTACCGCTCAGCTGGAGAATTACTCATTCCATCTCTCGTAACATTAGCGAAATACTGTAATCCTCACTTACTCTTACTAATTCACATGTTCATATACTATACTTCCAGTACTTACCGCAATAACTGATAATCTCCTCATTCTCACATCACACCATTATGTTTACATTATACTCGACTGGCCTTATAGTCGCCTTTCTTAAGTTGCTGCTGCTGCTGTGTAGTAGTGAGCGCGTGTTATAGTAAGCACATTCTGAGCATCGGCATTTTTGCTTATCCTCAATTCTATCAGACGTAGTATCAGCAGAACAATGACCGCTCAACTGGAGAATGCGCCACTTCATCTCACTTGAGATTAGTGAAATGCCATAGTACACCGCGATTCTAACCAGTTTAAAGGGATAATATCACGTCATCTCGAATGGTCTCGACTAACCGTGTAAACCTTATGGGATTCTGAGTAAGAAGTCTTATTAACATTTACAAACCATACCGTAGACCCAAGATTCGCAATCCCGAATTCAAATTTAGATTGTCATGCGGGTACGGGGACACCACGATTCTGACAAGCTCAAATTTCATGCTAAAATTGTTTACCAATCAGAGGACAGGGACAAGGTCACATGACTGGTCTTGACTCTCCCATGTAATCCTTATGGGATTTTAAGTTAGAAGTCTTACTCGCAAATATCCCCAGCGATGCCACCGCCCACCTTTAGCCGACATGCACACCTTTTTGTTAAGTTAATGCAGTGAAATGTTATAGTACTCTCTCAATCTAGACACTCACCCTCGCTAATTCATATGATAAGCTCGTCATTCACACATCACACCATTATGTTTACATTAGTCTCCACTGACCTTAAAGTCGCCTTGCTTAAGTTGCTGCTTCTGCTGCTGCTACTACAATATAGTAGTGAGCGCATTCTGAGCATCAGCATTCTTGTTTATCGTCAATTCTATCCGATGCAGCATCAGCAGAACATTGACCGCTCAATTGGTGAACTCAACTGGAGAATGTGCCATTTCATCATACTTGACATTAATAAAATGCCACAGTGCATCACGATTCTGATAAGCTTAAAGGGACAATGTCACGTGACGGAGTGACGTCATCTCGAATGATCTGGACTCTTCCATGTAAATCTTATGGGAGTCTGAAGTTTGAATCTTATGGAAGTCTGATTCAAATTGCCACATGAGCGGCGCCATGATCCTAACAAACTCAAATTTCTGGTCCTGACTCCCCTATGTAAACCTCATGGAATTTTGAGTCAGAAGTCCCAAGGGTTTTTGCTTATCAAGTAATAAGCTCAATGATAAAGCCTTGTTTGAATTTGCCATATGACATGAGGAGTAGTATTTAAATTTTAGTTCACACACTTACCGACCTAAACGGGGGGTGCGCGCGCTCGATCTCTACAATGTAGTTCTAGTATTCAACCCTACAGCGAGCGCTCATTTGTCTAAATTGGTGACTAGCCGAACTAAGATCCCAAGTGGTGACATCTGCTGCCAAACGTCTTCCGAGTTGCACACCGTTTAGCCGAGATGCTGTGGCGGTTGAGGACACACCGCCCCCTAGGGTTGACGCGGGGAAGCATACTATGCGACGCGCCCCGAAGCACGTGC
>JAAAKC020050347.1:0-12571 GCA_010014765.2 Aenictocupidus jacobsonorum | reverse complement strand
CACGAGGATCAGCTGCGGGGTCTGCCGGAGACGAAGTCCGGAGAAACTGGCATTTTCTCGAAGGAGATGTTGGTTGAAATGACAAAGAAGCAGATGGAGCTGGAGAAAAGCGTTATAATCACCGTGAGTTATAATCGCCGGAGCTCATTTATCCTTATACCTGACCAAAGAATTGCGTTCTCTTTTGTCACGACAGATGAAAAGCATCGAGGCGAAACCACAGCCAACCGAAGAAGTGCTCCGTTGCCGTGAGACGTGGTCGGAGCACACGAAACTTTGGGAGTCCGCCGCCGGCGAAGCATTCAATCGCGACCTACTGGCCTTAACAGCGCAGCGAAGTGCCTTAAATAATGATTTGTACATGCGCTGCATTCCGGCGAAGGACATTATCAGTATTATCGTGGACGAGGCGCAAAAACTGGCCCAGGGTTCGGACACGTACAGCCCAACGACGAATATGCTTTACAGGGACTTGGGCTCCAAGGTTTATGCGCGGTACAAGGTGCTTCGGAAGCAGAAGACGGGCGTGCTCGACAAAATCTTGAAAGTACACAGCAGGTATGTGGAGGACTACGCCGACTCGCATCGGCGACTCGGCGTGCTGCCGGAGCACGTGGACGTACTGAACAGCCGCCAGAAGTGGCAGTGGGCGGAGTATAGCTTCAAGCACGAGGGTTCCACCATTGCCATGGACCATCAGGAGTGGACGCCGGCTGCCCTCCTCGCCATTGGGAAGTTCCTCTACAACATTATCATGCACGACCTGAAGATTGACGTGAACTCGCTGCGTGCGAACAGTAAACACAAGTGAGTCCACCGGTGCACCTTTTAATTCTGTCCGTGGCGCGCAATTCTAAGCTTTGCTGCCATTGCAGGAATTATCTGCCTGCGTTTTACACGATATTCCGCACGCAAGGACGTGCCGTTAAGGAGGAAGTCAAGCCTCATCCTGTATTGTCGAAGTTGTACCGCGCTTCAGTGCCCGAGACTCTAACATTTCCGGTGTATGAACTGCCCATGAAGTGTCCTCCAGTGCCGTGGACCTCAATCAGCAATGGTGGGTATCTGATAGCGCCCTGCGAAGTGGTGCGATTGCCCAGCCAAGCCACCGCGCAGAAGCAACGCATGCGGCAGGCGGCGCCCAACCAGTTGTACCCCACGCTGGACTCGCTCAACCAGCTCTCTTCTGTACCCTGGAAAGTGAATACGGCCATTCTGGATATCATCGTGGAGGTGTTTCGCAATGGCGGGTCGGCGAAGCTGGATGTTCCCGAGTTGCCATCCTCGCTGCCCCCGCCTGCGGCACCCCAGGCGGATATGGCGTTAAGTCAACGGCACCTGCTGTTCAGGCAGCGCCTGCAGCATCGACGCAAGATGGCTGAGATGTACTCGCTGTGGTGCGACTGCTTATACCGACTTTCCCTAGCTAATCATGTAAGCAAAGTTCATTGGTTCAATTGAACATTGTTCTTGTGCGGATTGCTCTGCAATTATGCCTCGCTCTTGTTGCTATTGCGCAGTTTCGCGATGATGTCTTCTGGTTGCCGCACAATATGGACTTCCGTGGGCGGGTCTACCCGATCCCGCCGCATCTTAACCATCTCGGGTCGGACCTGGCCCGCGCAATGCTCGTGTTCGCCGAGCCTCGCCCTTTGGGGCCCAAAGGTCTTGACTGGCTCAAGCTGCACCTCGTCAATCTCACCGGCTTGATGAAGCGTGAGTCGCTCGACGCCCGTCTCGACTTCGCCAACAGCATCCTCCCCGATGTGCTCGATTCGGCTGATCATCCTCTGGATGGCAAGCGCTGGTGGGCGCAGAGCGACGAGCCATGGCAGGCGCTCTCCTGCTGCATGGAAATCGCCGCCGCCATTCGCTCGCCCAATGTGGAGGAGCACCGCTCGCACTTTCCCGTCCACCAGGACGGCAGCTGTAACGGCCTCCAACACTACGCCGCGCTGGGCCGCGACAGCGCGGGCGCGTTCAGCGTGAACCTCTCGCCGGCGCGCGTTCCCCAGGACGTGTACAGCGCCGTGGTGGCCCTCGTGGAAGAACGGCGGCGCAATGACGCCGAAAACGGCCTGGAGATTGCCAAAGTACTCGACACCTTCGTGAAGCGGAAGGTCATCAAGCAAACCGTCATGACAACGGTGTACGGCGTGACGCGCTTTGGCGCCCGGCTGCAGATCGCGCGCCAGCTGAAGGACATCGAGAACTTTCCGAAGGAGTTCGTCTGGGCCGGGTCGAACTACCTCACCGCAAAGACGTTCGAGTCGCTGCGCACGATGTTCAGGTCGACGCGGGAGATTCAGGACTGGTTCACGGAGTGCGCGCGGTTGATCTCCTCCGTGTGCGCGGAGAACGTCGAATGGGTGACGCCGCTCGGCCTGGCCGTGGTGCAGCCGTACCTGCGCTACAAGAAGCTGGGCAACGGCTACGAGAACTTCCACATGGACTCCTACGAGAAACCGAATGTGATGAAGCAGAAGAATGCCTTCCCGCCGAACTTCATCCACTCGTTGGACTCCAGCCACATGATGTTAACGTCGCTGAAGTGCGAGCGTGCTGGAATTACCTTCGTTTCAGTGCACGACTGTTACTGGACGCATCCGTCCACAGTTCACATGATGAACAAAGTAATTACCCTTTCAACCATCACCTCCTGCGAGATGCGCTTTAAATGCTGTCATGATTTCAGGTGTGCCGAGAACAATTCGTTGCTTTACATTCACAGCCGATCCTCGAAGACTTATCGAACTTCCTGACTGAGAAATACGGCTACCAAGCTCAGTAAGTTATCCTCAAATCTCTAATCCGTAGACTCGTACTAATCAATCATGATAATGTTATTTCAGCGAAATACAAAGCGATGGGTCTGTGATAGAACTGACAAAGCGGAAGCTCAATCGAGTACTGCGAAAGGTGCCGAATACCGGGGACTTCAATATTGACGAAGTGATCGACTCGGTTTACTTCTTTAGCTAAGAGGTTTCCGTTTAGCGTGGTAGATGTGATCACGGTGTTTTCATTCTTTGTGGATTCATGCCTATCCGTGGTGAGTTCATCCCTATTCTCTTTACTTCCGCACCATTTTGCGACCGCCGTTCCCACAAAGCCAAAGAGACTTCAGTTTTGATTTGTCGAATTTTTATTAAAACTAAAGTCAATACACAAAAGTAACAGTCCCTCTCTTGCGCATTTTGGGGCAAATGACCTATCTAAGTATGTCACATCTTGATTTGCACCAGTTCGTCAGCTTAGTTATCATTATACTCAACTTATTAAAGCGTACGCCTAAACATACATGAGATTGTATATTTACATGCATAGAACAGAGTTGTATTGGTAATGAACACAGTTAGTTAGTGTTTAATGCGCTTAGAAAGGCGAGTTCATGCCGAGTTTGGTGCCGAATTCCAAGCGGATGCGTCGTTGTTGCCTTAGGTTCACCCTGCGAACAAAGGTCAGGAATGTCGAGGCGTTCTGTTTCAATGTTGCGCATGCAACGTACTTGATTTCCTCTCGCTTGACTAACTCTGCGGCGGCGAAGGTCACCAGCGGCGACAGAAATACAAACACGAGTATCAACGGATCGAAGTACTTCTGCTTCATGCTCGGAATGTCCACCACATTGATCAGGCTGTATACGGCTTGCAGCAGAAGCAGTAGGACCATTGACGTCAACCAGACGACATTGGTGTGGGGGGACCGTGCCCAAATGTTGTGCTCGCGATGCACGAAACCCATAGATATTATAGCTACAACGACGTAAAGTCAATTGACTTGGTTTTCGACTCACCAAAATTCAACACAGCGACCAAAACGCAAATATTCTGCGCGTATCGCAGCGTGAAGCTGTGCTCGGTGTCCACCCAGCCGCCGGTGAACGTGGCGTTCGCCGTCTGCGTGGGCAGATAATACAGAAGGCAAGTGCACCCTTCCTCCGCGCAGATGTTGCGGCAGGACGCCGACAAAATGCTGCAAAACGTGATCAGCATGGCGAAGATCGCCGGCAGAAACTTCGCGCCGTAGAACCAGAACACGAACGTCGCCACCTCGCCATTGAAAACTATCTGGTTCTTCTCCTGCGGTTTCTTCATTATCTCTGGGTCGGTGCGGGTGCCCATGAGGGATACGCTCAAGATGGGGATGACCACGCAGATGGACCAGAGCACGTGGCCGGGCGTGAGGATGGCGGGCAGCATTAGGAGCGCCGCCGCTACCTGGACAACGCTCAGCGAGATGCAGCACGAGAGCCAGAACTGGGCAGTGTTCCACAGGTTCCACATGTAGTGACGGGCCTCCATTACCAGGTGGAAGATCGAAATGGGATTCTGGCGCTTAAAGGAGAGAGAGCACGCGATGGAGTTGAGATATCGGGACACATCAATAGGCGAGAGCGTGCCCTCCTGGGTTAAATTGAAAGTTTCTATCGTTTGGCACGTTTGCGGGTAGATTGGTTCCACTCCAATGCTGAGAATGAATATGGGAATGATATATAGAACGTGCTTGGTTGCCAAATGGTAGGCGTCGATTTACCTTGCATCTGCTTGAAGAAAGATACCCATGTTTTCGTTATTCGCCGAGGAGCCCATGACGCATACAACTTCCCCATAGTCCTGCATGATATGCAACATTTCCTTGGTGCTGGACGGGGTGCAATCGGTGAACAGTGAGACTAGCAGCGGCACGTTGTCGATAAGCTCAATGTGTGGTCGGATCTTATCAATTCCCATTGGTAACTTGGCCTAGAAAAAATATTTGTCGTTTTTGAGGGTTCTGAGATGCGGACGAATTGCATTTTACTCCTACCCGATTACGCATGTCGAAGTTAATGGGTGCACTGTGCTCCGTGCTGTCAGTGAGGCAGCTCAGGCTCTGCCAGTCGTGCGTCTCCTTATCGTCCTCGTGCTCGTGCTTCACGGGTTCTTCGTTGTTCGGCGCGAGCGAGTGCACCTCGTTGTCGAACTTGACGATCGTCTGCTCAGTGTTGATGGCGCTCGGCGCTGAAAAGCTCATCGTCCTGGACGATTCCAAATTGCTACGAATTAATGGTGCACGTCAACGCTTTATTTACTCCAACGCGAGAGTCGGTTGAGCGGGAACATGGGTGGAGTGGATGCAGAGGAGCAACGAGGGTATCTCATCGAACAAAGCCAGAGAGTCTCCGAAATGGAGAACACATCGATATGCAAGGCAAGAGATAGAGAAGAGTTGTGTGTGCTATATGCGCGTGGTGTGACTGAGATGAGTATGTAAGTGGTGGAAATTCGGGTGGTACATTGGTCAGAGCGTTGTGGATACCTATCAAGAATGTTCTTGAATTCGTTTGTCGGCGTGTCGATGGAGTACAGGCGACGGTCGCTCTGCGACTTGCGACGCAATTGCGCGGTGCGCCGCCGCGACCATTCGTCATCCGACACGCTCCTCGCGCCACCAGTTCTGTGCCCCGCCGACCGATGATTGGTAGATTGTTAGTAAATGTAAGAGAGAAATAACACACAGAGAATCAGACAACGATCAAATCAACTATTGCACGGCAGCAAACGCAATCGAAACGCAATGGAAGAATGATTTAGTGCTGTTTTATTCATCGGGGCGGAAGGGTGAGGGTGCCAAATGCATATAGGGTGTCGAGACCAACGGCTACCGGAATGTCGCATGGATGAAGCACAATAGGACAACTGAAAGACGCATGCGGTAGTGTGGCGGTTGGCGTGACGATATACAGCGGATGGGCGGTGTACTTGCGACGTCCGGCGCGCTCTGCTGGCGTGCCGAGAGTGCACGCAGTTTTTACCTAGTGCGCTCGCTGAGCAGCGAGATGTGGCAGTTCCAGCCGCTCTCCAGGCCCATCTTTTCGCTGAAGACGCGCGAGCGCAGCTCGTTCTCCTTGCTGAAGTGCACGAAGCGGATGCACGCGCGCTCCAGCTGCTCGATGAGGTGGACCATGTCGGCCTGTGCCTGATACTGCATCGTCACCATTCCGATGAGCACCTGGTTGCACTGCATGTCGAAGCAAGAATCGGCGTCCTGCACCTCGGAATTGGGTGGTTCATTGTACAGCAGAGAATCTGCAAGTGCACTCAGACATTAAGAGCGATTTGTGACGCACTGGCCAACATCTTTATCATACCGGTGCTGTAAAAGGGTCCCAACGCTGTGCGAATTTTCGGCTCCAAGACACTTCGACACTCCCAGTGCACCAAGGTCGGGCTCCTATTGCCCTGATACAAGTGCCTCGAATCACTCGGCAGTTCTAGATAGACGTTGCTCAACTTATCGCTCACTGCCTGCGACAAAGGCCGATACGCAAAAGCGGTGCAGTACGCTGTAAGACTGCACCGCTGATAAAAATCCTGAATCTTCTTGCGATCAGCCGGCATCAGCGGGCACAAATCGCAGCCGTCCCAATAATCCACGCATGAGTCCAGTATGATATCGGCAGTGCCTTGCGACAACAGCTGGAACGAGCCCGTGTTCAGTTCCTTCACTGCCACGGCAAACATGTGCGGGAATGGGAACTTCAGCTTCGTCGACATACTGAGTGAACGGGCGTATTTGTTATCCCTGCGGACCATTTCCGGTTGCTGAAATTAACGATCAGTAACACAGGAAGTCATTTGATTGTGTCTGCTATGTCAAGGAGTATGGCCTTACTAAATGTCTAAATGTTGATAGCTGTTGCTCCAAGGAGAAAACCTTTCGTGCTTGCTCAACGAACCCGATCTCTCTCGCCAGCTCACACAGGCAGCGACGGTTTGTAACCGGCACCAGGTTCTCGTTGTACATGGCTTCGCAGGTGATATGTGAACAGAACTGCGTGTAGTTCTTCTGCGTCTCCGTGTTGCAAGTATTTAGCAGAATCGCAAGTCCGAGGGGTTTCAATGAGTTCAGGTGTTTGTGCCATTTAGTGTCGTCAAAGTGAAGCTTGAATGGATCCTTGGGGTTGTAAGTCACATCCAGGACTTCCACAATGGATGTGCCAACATCTTCTTGATATTCCGCGTCCGCTGCTTTGTTATCGCCGTCTTTGTTGAGGTCGTTAAGGTTGGCTAGGCTGGAGGTATCCGAAATGTTGTCGGAGTTGTGTAGGAAGAACACTTTTTCGGCCGTGGGGTTCGGCCAGGAGAGGATACCCTTCTTATCCACACAGCAAAGTGCCTGCGGATCGATAAAAGAACGTAATTTATTGATAGGCTTGCGCGTGCTTCTGGATACTCACTGTAACAGACCCCAAAACGTGTAAAATATTAGCAGTCCGAGGTAGGATCTCAGACCGGCCAAGAATAATTTGTTTGAAGTTCGTCCACACCAACTTGTGATCGATCCTGAGGCTGGGCAAGGTATCTGTTTTGGCGTCCGGATCCTCGAAGGGCTCCGTGGTAGAGTCCGCCGTATTTGCATCGATACTCGCCTCGAAGAGGGTCTTAAACCGGGCCATGCCGACGTAGTTGATGACATTCCACACAATCGGGAAGAAAATCGGCAGGAGCGGCAGCAGCGTGCTCGTTGGAACAATGAGGAACAACTCCAGGAGGGACGACTTGCCAACTGTGCTCTCTAGGTACATAAACCGCACAAAGTTTATGGCCGAAATTAGGCCGGCGGTCACCGGCAGGAGGATCCTCTCTACGACTTTGATCATCAGCAAGTGCCTCTGCTTGTTATGCGGCGTGATCGGCCTATCGACGCCTTGTTCCAGGGCGAGTTTTAAGCTGTCGAGATAGGGCGTCTCCAGCAGGCGGTACATTTTGTTCTCGAGTGGTTTACGCGCCTTGGGGATGCTGAAGATCTCATTGGCATTCTGCAGCGTCGGCCCGTACACCTCCTTGGCATGCAGCAGGGGAATGTCGGACTTGTCCAAGGCCTCGCAGTAGCCGGGGCTGTGCTGGCCGGGCCGGACGATGATGATGTCGTCCTTGACGAGCAGCGCCCATGGTAGATTCACCACTTTGTTGTCTCTGTAGGTCCATTGGAGAGTGACACAAGGGGAGTAAGGAGTGCACAGCTCTGGATAGTTGCTGGATATCCATTTTATTGTGCCGGCTTGCTCTCGAATCTTCTTCACGAGCCGCGTCACGGCGCCAGCGACCTCGTGCTGGCGTAGCTTGTTATCGTAGAACTCGACGCAAACGGCCACTGCGAGGAGCAATGTGATTAGGATTGCTTCATAAATGAGGATCTCATGCTTGTCTGAGAATAGATAGACCATCAGCAGTGAGAAGGCACAGAGCAGAAGGAAAAGGGCTGAGATCCAATTGATGTTTGTGTAGTGGCTGGCGTGGTGGCACGAGCGCAGCAGCCAAGACTTGATGTGCCTGGAAACGGAGAACAGCGCAAGGTGAATTCGAAATTCGTATTCGCGCGAGCGTCATTTTCGACGGAGCGAAGGGAGGTTGTTTATGTTTTGGGTATGATTGTGTAACATGTCAACAATCGTGTTTTGGAAGCGACTTGCGGACGTACTTCTTCCGATGCGAAGCGTTGTATTGAGCGACAGTGTGCTCGATGTCTTTACACAGGCGGCTGAGAGCATCCGATGTCGACAATCCGATGATTTCCTCCTTGGAGTCCATGGCATACGCGGGAGCTCACATTTTTCTGATGCGCGGAGGTTAAGTTCGCACGAGTTTAACGAGTTAAAGAATAGCTGCGCATCTATCAGATTGTGTACGCCTGTCTTCGAGCAAATCCTACAACGCAAAATACTGCGGCATAAAAAACTTATCTAAGCAACGCTGACGAGCCAAAACCGGTGCCAAATTCTAGCATTTGCCAAAAATATTTCTTTGGTTGATTGATTGGTGCCAAATGTGAGCATAGTAAACATGTGCAGATTCCGTTTATACACCGCTCAGCAGTTCATTCCCATTTGAAATTATGGCAATTGATTGATATTTAGTGGCCACTAGCGACGACAATCCAAATCGAGTAGTTTCTAGTTATCATAGTAATAACTGAAGACAGTTACAACAAAATGAAATGCATATGCACCGTCTCCCGCCTCTTGTAAATTTCAGCCGTTGGGATGACGCTGGCAATCATGAAACGTCCAGCTAGGCAACCGAACTTGTCGCGATCGTTCTCCGTACGTCAAATCTGACGTGGACGAGTTGGAGTTTCGCCCGCGGCCGTACCGTGAGTGGAGTGTTTTCCGTCGCACCGCTCGGTGGTCATGTGAAGACGTGCCTAGCCGTGAAAAAGCGTTGTGAGGTGAAGCTACGGTAGCGCTGCAGAATAGCACCCAGTCATGGCACTGCCCGGCAATGGCATCTTCGTCGTAAAGGGCGAAATCTCGATTATCCTCACCATGATGCGACGAGGCAATCGATGGTCATCGCACCACCAGGACGACGACCAGGACCCGCTCATCAAAGAGTTCCAGCATCTGAAGGATACGCTCAATGCGCTCGAGGACCTGCGTCTCGTCGACCCCGTCGATTATCTAGCGCCTTTCCTCAAAGTCATCCGCTCTGAGGACACCACTGGCCCGATCACCAGCCTGGCGCTCTCCGCCGTCAACAAGTTCTTGTCATATGGCCTAATTGGTAGCTATCAACACCATTTCTGGGATTATTGTCTCATATTCATATCTCTTAGATCCCACACATTTATCGGTGCCATTGACTGTTCACAATATTGCTGATGCAGTCACACATGCAAGATTTGTGGGCACTGATCAGTCTTCAGATGGGGTGGTCCTGATGAAAATCCTGCAGGTTTTGAAGACATTGACATTATCCCCAGAAGGCGCCACACTCACCAATGAGAGCTTGTGTGATATAATGTTATCTTGCTTTCGGATCTGCTTTGAAACAAGATTAAATGGTATGAATGGTATTTATGAAGTGGCAGCATTTGTGTATCAGAACTGTATGTATAATCTGAAAAGAACTCACTTTTTAGAATTGCTCCGGAAGACGGCGGAATATTATCTAAGAGAGATGATCCAACTGGTGTTTATGCGCCTACCACAATTTCCCGAGGTATTCACCGGTAATTTTAAGCTACTGAAGATGCGGCCCGGAAGCATGGAGCAGACAAGGATGCGGAAGCGCAGCAAAGGCTCCAGCAAGCTGAAAAATAAATATGGTGGTGAGAAGGTGGATGGTGACGAGTCCAATGTAATCAAGCCAAATAGCACATCCCACTCAACCGATAACATCGTGGATATGCAGGGATCCATCTCGCAGGCGAATCCCGCACAAGAAGATTCTTCCACCTCCGATCAACAATCCCTGCAACAGCTAGACGAAAATCAGTCGGTCAGCGACGAGACGCAAACGCTCCTCGCTGTCGATGCCACAACAACGGAAGACGCCCCCAAGGAGGAAAGCACTCCCGAGGCGGCGGAGTCGGATTTGACCACCAAACTCGTCGATCCCTTGGACGTTTCGCCCAGGGACGACTCCGCTGCCAAAGAGAAGGAGGACTACGTGAACCAACGCGGTATTACGTTTACACCTCAGCACCCCGATGATATGGTGCTTCTCCCCTATGGTCTGGCATGTGTCTACGAGCTCTTTCGGTTCCTGATCAGCCTCTGCAACCCAATCGATAAGCAGAACACTGACGTAATGATCAACCTGGGTCTCACCCTGCTCACCACCGCGTTTGAGGTGGGCGCCGACAGCATCGGCAAGTACGGCTCCCTTCTCTCGCTCGTGAAGGATGAGCTCTGCCGCAATCTCTTCTCTCTGCTGACCAGCGAGCGGTTATCGGTGTTTGCCGCCGACTTGCAGGTCTCCTTCCTCATGTTCGAGGCGCTGCGCACGCATCTGAAGTTCCAACTGGAGCACTACCTCATCAAGCTTGTGGACATCATCGTCAGCGATTCAGCGAAGGTCACCTACGAGCACAAGGAGATCGCACTCGACAATATTCTACAGCTGTGGCGCATCCCCGGCTTCACAACCGAGCTATACCTGAACTACGACTGCGACATGTACTGCTCGAATCTGTACGAAGACCTCACCAAGCTGCTGGCGAAGAACACCTTCCCGATCACTCAAGGCGTGTACCACACGCATCTGCTCTCGCTTGACGCACTGCTTACCGTGGTCGATGCCATCGCCAAGCAATGCGAGGAGAGAAACAACGGTAAACTAGGCGCAAACTCGACCGCGCAGGAGGAAGGCACCGTGACCTCTGAAATTGGCGTCAACAACGGCACCGATATCGCCGAGAATCTGGATATACACAGCATTCTAGGCAAGGGAAATCAGGGTCGGTTAAAAGTAAGCGAGAAGGTTCCGACGCGCGATGATCTGCTCGCGGTGAAGAACATCAAGAAGTGGCTGCCCACTGGAACGGAGTACTTCAACCACAAGCCGAAGAAGGGCATCCAGTTCCTGCAGGAGCATGGTGTGCTCAAAGCGGAGCTGGACGCGCACGAGGTGTGCACCTTCCTGCGCGAGAATCCGAGCCTGGACAAGAAGATGATTGGGGAATATATCAGCGGGCGTAGCAATTCCGTCATCCTGCAGGCGTTCGTGAAGATGTTTGATTTTACCGATACGCGAGTTGATGAAGCGCTGCGATTGTATTTGGAGACGTTTAGGCTACCTGGTGAGGCGCCGTTGATTTCGCTGCTTATGGAGCACTTTGCCGAGCACTGGCATAAGTGCAACGGCGAGCCATTTGCGAATGCGGATGCTGCGTTCACTCTCGCCTACGCTGTGATTATGCTCAATGTTGACCAGCACAATCACAACGTCAAGAAGCAGAACAATCCGATGACCGCCGAGGATTTCAAGAAGAATCTGAAAAAGGTTAATGGGGGCAATGACTTCGACCAGGAGATGCTGGATGAGATTTATACTGCTATTAGGTGGGTTTATGCACACATTAATTCATGCATGCAATCGTTGGAAATCCTTCAATTGCAAGTGATAGAATTGAATTTGTAGCTAGCATTTGTGCTCTCACGTTATTTCTGATGTAGAAACGATGAAATCGTGATGCCAGCGGAACAAACCGGCATCGTGCGCGAAAACTACCTCTGGAAGGTGCTACTTCGCCGTGGCGTCTCCAAGGATGGCAGTTACATCCATGTGGTGAGCGGCGCCTACGATGTAGACCTCTTCTCGCTCATCTGGGGCCCAATTGTAACGGCGCTTTCCTTCGTCTTCGATAAGTCGGAGGATCCTGTCGTATACAAGCACGCCCTGTGGGGCTTCAGTCGGTGCGCCTTCATCAGCTCGCACTTTGGCATGACTAGCAACCTGGACATGCTGCTGGTGACGCTCGGCAAGTACACCATGCTCAATGGCCAGCCGAAGAGCACGGCACTAACAGTGCAGTTTGGCGCCAACATAAAGGCGCAGCTGGCGCTCAAAGCCGTCTTCGACTTGGCGCACCACCACGGCGACAGCATCCGGGAGGGCTGGACGAACCTCTTTGACCTCACCCTCACGCTGTACACGCAGAGCCTGCTACCAAAGTGCTACACCGAGGCGGAGGACTTCATTGACAAGAGTGGGCGCGTGCTGCTTGTCTACGAGAGCGTGCAGCTGCAAAAGCAAGACACTGGACTGTTTAGCAGTCTCTACTCCTACATGGTGTCGTCGGA
>JAAAKC020049903.1:0-12607 GCA_010014765.2 Aenictocupidus jacobsonorum | reverse complement strand
GCAGCCCAGCGAGAAGGCAGTTTTCGGGCTTATTTCGTCGAAATACGTCGATTTTGAGCGTTTCAGGGCGCTGCGGGCAATAGTATGGATTTTACGTGCGACTTGGTAACACGTACTATAGTAATGCATAGTGTGGTACACTGCCCTGCACTGAATACTAAAGTATATGTCACAGACCCACCAAAATGTCGCTTTCGTGCGTTTTACTTCGAAATACGTCGATTTTGAGCGTTTCAGTTGGCTGCGGGCAATAGTATGGATTTTACGTACCACATGCTAACACGTACCATAGAGATGCATAGTGTGGTGAACTGCCCTGCGCTACATGTTAAAGTATATGTCACAGACCGGTAAAAAGGTTGTTTTCCTGAGTTTTTCCTCGAAATACGTGAATTTTGAGCGTTTCAGCTCGCTGCGGACAATAGTATGGATTTTACATACGACATGGTAACACGTACTATAGTACTGCATAGTGTGGTAAACTGCCCAGCAGTCAATGTTAAAATATAAGTCGCAGACCGGCGAAAAGTCATTTTCAAGCGTTTTACGTCGAAATACCTCGATTTTGAGCGTTTCGAGGCGCTGCGGGCAATAGTTTGGATTTGGCGCACATGCAAATCCTACATCGCTCAAACGCTCATTTTAGTGCTTTTTACGTCGAAATAGTCGATATTGAGCGTTTCAGCCCGTTGCGGGAAATAGTGTGGATTTTATGTACGATATGGTAACACGTACTATAGTAATGCCTAGTGTGGTAAACTGCCCAGCACTCAATGCTAAAATATAAGTCGCAGTCCGGAGAAAAGGTCTTTTTCGAGCGTTTTTCGTCGAAATCCGTCGATTTTGAGCCTTTCAAGGGGGGAAATATTATGGATTTTACGTACGTCATGGTAATACATACTACAGTAATGCATAATGTGGTAAACTGCCCTGCACGAAATGCTAAGCTGTAATTCGTAGACCCGTGAAACTCTCATTATATGGCGTTTTACCTCGAAATATGTCGGTTTTGAGCGTTTCCAGGGATACGTGCATTGGTATGGATTTCGCGTACATATAAATTCCACATCATTTATACGATCATTCTCGTGCATTTTACATTGAGATATGTTGATTTCGAGCCTTTCAACTCGCTGCGGGCAATAGTATGGATTTTACGTACGACATGGTAACACATACTATGGTAATGCATAGTGTGGTAAACTACCCTGCACTTAATGCTAAAATATAAATCGCAGACTGGCGAAAGGCACATTTTCGAGCGTTTTGCGTCGAGATACGTCGATTTTGTACGTTTCAAGGCGCTGCGGGTAGTAGTATGAATTTTACGTAGGACATGATAACACGTACTATAGTAATGCACAGTGTGGTTAACTGCCCTACAGTAAATGCCAAACTATAAATTGCAGACCGGTGAGGCGCTGATTTTCTAGCGTTTTGCATCGAAATACGTAGATTTTGAGTATCTCCAGGTGATGCGCGTATTAGTATGGATTTGGCGTACATACAAACCCCACATCGTTGAAATACTCATTTTCGTGTTTTTTCGTCGAAATATGTCGATCTTGAGCGGTTCAACTCACTACGGGCAATAGTATGGTGTTGAACCTGTGGTTTCTGGCTCATTCTGTCTAGATGCCCCCACTAACTCAATTTCCTTCTCTCCATGAATTCTTCCAATGTTTTCATTTCTAGTTCTCTTCGAATGTGCGTACTTCTTATTATATCTCTTAGTCCTTCTCCTTTTACGCGTCTCAGATACTTCATTTTCCTTGCTTCTAGTCTTTTATTTTCTTTTTTGTGTTAAAGCATATATTGTTTCAAATGAGTTTAGTTTTGTCTTTTTGGATATTTCTTTTTTATTTTATTGATTTTGTTTATCTGTTAGTATAGTTTGTTGGTATTTGTTATTCTTTCTTCAATTTCTCTCCCCATTTTCCCCTTTTGTGTTATTCTTACTCCAAGGTATTTAAATTCCTTAACTTGCTCCAACAGTATTTTCCCCAACCAGATAGTCGTATTTTTTTCTCTTCGAATTATTATTACCTTGGTCTTGTCCTTATTCAGGGTCATGCCGAATTTATTTAGCACCTGGTTCCAAGTATTTAATCTGTCTTGTAGGTCTTCTTGTGTTTTGCTAATAATTACCACATCATCTGCGAAAACTCCCATTTCCATATCTATCCTTAGCAGGTTTCTGTGTCCAACAAAGAATGGTTTCCTTCTTTTATTTATTTCTTTTATTATTTAATCCATATATGCGATAAATAGGATTGGGCTTAACCCTCCTCCTTGTCTTAGTCCGTCTTTGGTTTTAAACTGTGTCTATACGTTATTATTGTATATTATTTTTGTAGATTCTTAATCTCCCGCTGTATTCGTCACACGTTTATGGGTATCGTGGCGATGAGCGATCTGGTCACCTATTGTGCGATGTTTGTTTGTTTTTGGCATGACTGCGCTCTCGCCGATGCGTAAATAGTATTTCTCACGCGCTGGTGGATCAGTCTACGAGTTAACCTATCGTTTTGTGTGCACGAATGGGTTCCAATAAAACCGGTACATCTAAGTAACATGCGTAATTGTCTGCG
This sequence comes from Aenictocupidus jacobsonorum, assembly GCA_010014765.2. Classification (NCBI taxonomy): domain Eukaryota; kingdom Metazoa; phylum Arthropoda; class Insecta; order Coleoptera; family Staphylinidae; genus Aenictocupidus; species Aenictocupidus jacobsonorum. The sequence continues at coordinate 10,016 of JAAAKC020049903.1, read as the reverse complement.
TACCCTTAGTCTCCAATGGCTATCATCCTACAGGTTAAGGACCCAGAAGATCGCGTCGGTAGTGAATTCGGAAAACCGCGTGCGTGTCGAAAATGGCCGCAATATCAGGTATCGCCCTTATCTAGGCTCTCAGCCGGGACAATTACGATACCTGGAAACTTTACATTGAAGCGCTGCTCGTAAAGAACAACGAATGGGGCTGTGTTTTCGGTACTAAAACAAAACCCGAGGTAATCGAAGACGACGTTGCAAGTCGAACGGCGTGCGAGAATTATACGAATGCCGATGCGAAGGCGAAATCGGATATTATACTCTCGATTAGCTCGTCCGAGTTAAAGAAGATTAAAGGCTGCGTTACGTTACGTGAAGTATGGTTACGTCTCGAGAAAATATACCAATCGGAGAGACCGGCGAGGAAGGCGACGCTCTTAAAACAGCTCGTTTTGTAAAGGATGCAAAGCGGCGGTGACGTACACAATCATTTGCAACAATTTTGCGATACTGTTGACAAGCTTTCCCAGATGGAAGCAGAGATCAACAAAGATCTGCTGGCAATATTGTGTTGGTATTATCTTCCATCATCCTTCGACAATTTCCGTTGCGCAATCGAGTCGGGCGGAGACTTGCCAGAGCACGATGCTCTATACGTAAAAATCATCGAGGAGTGCAATGCTCGCCGACAGGATGCACAGAGTGACGGCGTAAATGTTCTGTTCGCAAGGAAACGTAACGATTGGAAATCGAAAAAGACGAAGGACATTCCACCATCGGCTAGCGATGCACATTTCAAGAAAGTCAAGTGTTTCCGGTGCAAAAAATTTGGAGCATAAAGTTGCGGAGTGCATGAAACACGTACATCTGAGAAAAATGCGAAAAGTGCCGCCAAATATTTATATTTGGCCAAAACCGGACACAAAAAGGCAAGTTTACGAAAAACGGTCGCATACACGTCGGGCCTGTACGCAGGAGAAGCAAAAATTTGGTGTCTTGATAGCGGGTGCTCATCTCACATGAGCAAGCACCGTGACGCTTTCATGAATATTCGTGAGATTGTGACAGAAAATTTGCATTTGGCAAATGAGACTTCGACAGACATTAAGGAGCGCGGTAATGTGTGGATCTGTGTTACCGACGGGTGCGATTCAAAGAAAATTAATTTGGCTGACACCCTTCTAGTTCCCGATTTGCGTTCAAACTTGATATCGATTGGTAAAATCACCGACAGAGAATATCACGTCGTTTTCAGCAGGCATTCGATAGAAATCATTGATAATGACGCAAAGGTGATTTTATGTTCGAAACGGGTAAACGTCATGTACTTCGTTGAGGCTAATAGCGTTAGCCTTCGCTTCACTTTCACGAAGGCGTCAACTCATTTTTTGATCCAAAACGGAGATCGCAAAAAACGTCTAAATTTGTGGCATAGGCGCATGGAACATTTAAATTTCGATGACTTGTGCGAAGCTTCGAAAAATCGATCTGTCAAAGGCATCGACGTGACGAGGATGAACAACGCCGTGTGCGATATTTGCATGCAGGGAAAGTTAACACGCACGCCCTTCCCGAAGGACTCTAAAAAACGTACTGAGTTCTTGAGATTGACGCATTCGGATGTGTGTGACGTAATGCGAACCGAATCGCATGAAAAGAAGTAATACTTTGTTACCTTCATTGACGACTCTTCAGGATGGTGAGAAATGAGATTTTAAAGCAGAAGGGCGATGTTTTCGGCGAGTTCGTGAAGGTCAAGAATCTGTTGGAGACACAGTCAGGCAAGAAATTGAAGAGTTTGCGGTTAGATAACGAACGTAAATACGTGAACGATTCCTTCGATGCTTTTGTGGGCGCAAATGGCATTCAGAGGCAACTCACTGTCCTGCACAATCCGAAACAGAATGGAGTTGTAGAATGGCGAAATTGGACCTTGTTGTAGGCGCGGTGCCTGATTATTCAAACGAATTTGTCGAATGTTTTCTGAGCTGAAGCTGTTGCGACAGCAAATTATATCCGAAACCGATGTCCTTAAAGATCACTTGTTGGGAAGTCTCCCTCCGAAATTCGCTATGGCAACATTCTGGACGTCAGATATTTCCGCGAATTTGTATATAAAGTTTTCGTACTCGATCAAGCGACGCGCATAGGAAAATTCGACAAGAACACGAAATATGGAATTTTTCTCGGATATTCCGAAGAATCCAAAACGTATAGAGTTTGGATACCTGATGATCGGCGAGTTCAAGTAAGCCGAAACGTGAAATGCATCGGAAGTTCGATCGATCCCGCGGTTTCGTCGCTAAAAAAGAAAATTTCCTGGAATGCGAGGATCAGTCGTCGAGCATTGAGGTTCTACTGCGAAATGCCGTCGACGATCAGGTCAACAAAAGTGATGAAGATTCCAAGGAAGGATAGGAGCTTTTGACGCAGAGAAGACGACCCGTGTGTCCAAAGAAAATTAAAACTGGACTGAGAGGCCGTCCTCGCAAGGAGTATCACGTTGCCAAAGTGAACCTTACAGAAACTGCATTTATGACTGAGATTCCCGTCAAACAGGCAATGGCCAGTGATGCCTCTGCTGAATGGCATGATCTAAAATGAGACATGGGACCTCATGAAAGTTTCGCGCCCGTTGCTCACTTAAGTTCCATTCGTCTGGATACAGCAATAGTAGCATGGCGAAATTTCATCGTTCGCCAACTGGACGTGACAGCTGCATACCTTAACGGTTTCGTGGATGAAGAAATCTTCATGGAACTACTAGAGATATCCTAAGACGTTTTGGGGCACATCGTGAGTACTCATCCTGTAACAAACGTGATTTTACAGAAGGAGCGAGAAGATGCTTGAAGATTTGAAGTCCGGCGATAAGGTATGTCGTCTTAAAAAGGCCTTATACGGTCTTCGTCAGGCTGGCCGGCAATGGCATCTAAGACTGGATCAAGAATTCCGCCGTCTTAAATTCGAGCCATTAAAATCTGACCTTTGAGTGTATGTATACCATCAAGGGGGTGTCTTCGCTATTGCGATTGCTTATGTCGACAATATCCTTTTGATCGCTAAAGAGTCAAAATTCATCGACGAAGTCAAAGAAAGCTTGAATCGAAGTTTCAAGATCAGAGACATCGGAGACGTGAAATGTTGCTTAGGAATTGAGTTCGTTCGGAATAGCAACGGCGGTCTCCTCCTTCACCAAAACGGGCTCATTCGCGATGTATTAATCCACTTCGGAATATCCGACTGCAAGAAGGTATCGTCAGGAGGTTCGTTAACTGAAGACGTCCCTTGTCGTGAGATCATCGGCTGATTCATGTATATAGCGATGGGCATAAGTTGCTTAAACCACTGTTATCAACGAGCGCATTAGATCGCAGCTAAAAAGTTCTCAGGTACTTAAAGGGTCCGATGAAACTCGCACTTTCGTACGATCCCGCTGGTACAGTGGACCTCCTTGGATACATGGATTGCCGACTGGGCAAATTGCGGTGACCACAGAAGATCTTTCAACGGATACTTCTTCAAACTCGCAGGCGGCGCAATCACTTGGGTATACAGGAAGCAGCCTACTGTAGCCCTCTCGTCCACTGAGGCCGAGTATATGGGCGTCAGCAATACATTCACGGAGGAGATTTAGCGGCTCATGGAAGAGCGGCTCTTGGAAGAGCGGCTCATGAAAGAGCTCGGATTCGGATCGAAGGTTACGATTTTCTGTGACAACGTAGGTGCCATAAAACTGGAAACGAACCTAGTTTTTTACTCTCGTACAAAGCACATTGTCTCATCGACCTACAGCATATATCAACTGAAGAGATGGCAGCGGATGTGCTAATAAAGAGCCTCACTACGTGTAAATATGTAAAATTTTTGAAACTGCTGGGTATGAACTACTTAACCACGTAACGAGGGGTGTATTGGAGATTTTGAATCTCCCGCTGTATTCGTCACGCGTTTATGTGTATTGTGGCGACGAGAGATATAGTCGCCTATTGTGCGATGTTTTTTTTTCGGCATGACCACTGCAACCGCGCTCTCACCGATGCGTAAACAAGATTTCTCGCGCGCTGGTAGATCAGTCTGCGAGTTGACCTATCATTTGCGGTGCACGAATAGGTTCCAATAACACGGATACTTCTATGTAACCTTCATTATTCTCTGTGAGCCCTTAGTTTCCAGAGGCTATCATCCCACATGATCCCCCCCCATTATTTCATTCCTCTTCGATTCATACATGGTCTCTATTACCTTACACATTTCTTGGCTTATTCCTCTCTCTCTCTCTCTCTAATTATTTCCCGTAGCTGTAATCTTTTTACTTTATCAAACGGTTTTTCTAGATCGAGAAATCCTAGATATATAACTTTTTGTTATCTTTCGCTCTTCTCTATCAATTGTTTCAGCGTAAAAATATGGTCTTGAATGCCTCTTCCTTTTCTAAACCCGCTTTGTACCACATTAAGAGTATTTTCTAGGATTAGTCTTATCCTCTTTTCTATGATTTGTTCTAATATCTTAATTACTGTATTTACTAACGTGATGCCACTGTAGTTATTGCATACTTTTCTATCTTCTTTTTTTTTTAAATTGGCATTCTTGTGGTATTATTTCTTCTGTCCATTTTCTTTGGTATATTGCTAGCATACATTTCAGCCCTCCACCGTGTAAGTTTTTAAACATTTCTCCTGTAGTTTTATCGTCTCTCGGCGCCATTCCATTTTTTAGATTTTTGATTATGTCTATGAGCATATTTTGTGTTTATTATTTGTCTACTATTTGTATTAGTTCATGTCATTGTCATTGTCCCTAACAGTTCTTCATAGTATTCACGCCATCTGTCCAAGATTTTGTTTTCATCCTTTATAATTTCATTGTTTTTATTTATAATATGTCTTTCAGTTGTCCCTGTACCAATTCTGCGTTTCTTTAATATATTGTAAAACAATTTTGGTTCTCTTTGCTGTTATATTCCATTTTTGTTCCGAAGTGTTCCCATGCTTCCCTTTTGCTTTTTAATATTATTTTTTGCATTTTTCCGTTCTGTTTTATATACTTCATAGTTTATTTCGGTTTTGTTTTATGAATATCTCGTGCATGCCTTTTTCTTTCTCTTTCTTTGCGATCTTACTACTTCACTCCACCACTTTGTTTGGTTTTTATGGGAATTTGTTTTCTGTGTTCCACAAGTTTGCATTGCAGCGTTTAACATTTGATTCTTCATTCTTGTCCATGTTTGCCCTGAATTATTTCCTAAAGATTGTACTCCCTTTGCCAGCTCGTTTAGTAATTCTTTTTTGTTTTCCGCCACTTCTTACTCTCTTAGTTTATATGTCTTAATTCCGACATATGCCTTTTCACTTTGGATACTTTTGTATGTTGCGACTTCTATGTCGATGGATATCTTTATGTTGGAAAAACGTATTTATCACAATTAGGTTATTTGTTTGACAGTAGTATAGTAATCTATGTCCATTGTTGTTTCTCATCCCTTCTCCACGGATACTAATCATTTCTGTATACGTCGCATCTCTTTTTCCTACTTTGCTATTGAAGTCGCCTTCTATTAAATATATATATCTATCTATATTTAGCCCCGTGCTCCTTCAGTTACTTCGTTTAGTTGTTCCCAGTGAGTATTCTATTTTAATGTTCTTTATATTCTAGTGTTTGATGGCTCCAATCCTTATGAACGATGCAGGCTACAACAGTCGATGCTCTCTTATTTTCATGTACCCCACTGTATATAAATGTATGCACACCTTTAGTTTTAGATATTCCAGTATTTTTCTTTGTTTCTCATATCTGTTACTGTTATGTTATTATATGTATTATTTGTACTCCACCCTTTTCAAATTCCTCTTCTAGCTCAAATTCTTTACCTTGTATGCTTCGTATAATCCATGTTCCAAGTTTCCAACTCTTTTGCTTTTTGTAGTAATTTGTTTTCTTCTCATATTGGGTTAACTTTCTCTGTCCTAGTTTTTTGTTTCTTCTTCTTGTTTTTCGATTTTAAGATAGTTATATCTGATTGTACATATTTTACTAGTGTTTTTATCTTCTTTGGCTCTCTTCTTAATTTTGTTTCCCACTCTTTGTTCGAGTCTAGTGAAGTCATTTTCAATATATATTTGCTCTCTAATTGACTTATTGCAATTTATATTTGTTTCTTAGTATTAGGTTTACGCCTTCTAAACTCTTCATCGTCACTATGCATGCGTTTACTTCTATTTTGTTTACTTTTTTTATTTTTCGTTCTACGTTTAGAGTTTACTGTATCAATGTTTTAATTTGTTCTTTGTTGTCTTCTTCGTTTTTAGATTTATTTGCCACACCTCTTATAAATAGATTATTTTTCTCTCGTTTGCACTGCTGTTTACTATCTTTATTTCTTCTTTCATTTGTTTTCTTTCTTTCGTTTGTTCGTTGTTTTGTGTTCTTGGCTCTTTCATTTCTTTCATAAATTCCTTATGTTCTTTAATACTGTCCTTATTTGCTTTTATCAATTCTCTCATCATCAATTTTAATTCTTTGAATTCTTCTTCTTATGACTTTTTCTCTTTATCTGCGTTCTTGTTCTTTCGGTCCATACTTTCTGCTATATTTTCTGTTTCTATTTTTATGTTTGTTCGATTAATATACTTTTAGATGCGTCTCTGGCTTCTATTTCTTTGCGCATGTGCATTTGCCATCTTTGGACCTTGGTTCCCCGGATCGACTCCTAGGAGAGAACCTAACCCCACAAGTTTTCTCTATATATACATTATTCGTTCGGTGGCGTTCTATTTGTAGATTTCACTTCGCGGTTTATTCGCTGTCCGTCTCCGTATCCATCTAGAACCGGACTCCCCTGCACTATATTCTAAAGTTTAAATCGCAGGCTGGCGAAACGCTCATTTTCATGCGGTGTACGTCGAAATAGGTCGATTTTGAGCGTGTCAAGGCGATGCGTGCAATAGTATGGATTTTACGTACGACATGGTAACACGTACAATAATAATACACAGTGTGGTAAACTGCCCTACACTAAATGCTAAACTATAAATAGCGGTCCAGTGAAACGCCCAATTTCGAGCGTTTTGCGTCGAAATACGTCGATTTTCAGCGTTTCAAGGCGCTGCGGGCAATATTATGAATTTTACGTACAACATGATAACACGTTAAGAACATTGGCAAAGCAACGGATCCAAGCGATGCAGTTACAAAGGAAACCATTGATACCCGTTTGAATCGACATGAATAGTTTCTGGAAGACTTATTTGCATGAACTATTTAGCGCATTATTATAACGATATGAAAATACAATTGCTTATATCACTGCGAAGCAAATGGATCTTTCCCAAGAAGAAAAAGTACGAGAATTAATTAACAGTCACTGCGAAGCACTGGAAAACAATATGGTGAACTGAAAGCAGAAATACATCAGCTTCTAACTCAAATTCAGAAATTGTATTCGTACAGACGGTCTCCACAAATACCTCCTCCAAGGTTTCTTCCAAAACATAGAGTGTACATCATGTTGGCTAAGAAACAGTGTCTTTTATCAGAAGAAAGTACTAATGAGAAACGCACAGTTGTAAATGAAAAAAATAAATTACCTCAGACCTCGAGTGATAATCAAATGCTTAGATGAGTTATGGCAGGCTGATTTGGCTGAGTTTACATTCTTTGCTAAAATCAATAAAGGTTACAAATACATACTTGTCACAACCGACTGTTTCTCGTGGTATGTAAGGACATTACCAATTAAAAACAAAACAGCTTCAGAGGTATCGAAGGCAATTGAGCGTGTTTTGAAAAACTCAGCACCGAATTCTACAACTCAAAGTTTAAGAATCTTATTAAATCGTATGGGATTAATTATTACTCAACCTTTAGTATACAGAAGGCTGAAAGGGAAACTTTATCGCATGTTTAGCTTGCGTGGCAGCTATAAATTATATGACATATTAGATGAAGTTACGAGTGAATACAATGCAACACGTAATAGTACTACGGGAATGCCACCTCGAGATATAAACGAGAGTAATGAACAACCAGTGCTAACAAAGGCATAGAATCACATTAAACGCACCGGGTGCAGGAAGTTCAAGATTGGCGATGTGAATTAGTAAACAGAAAGCAGCGTTTGATAAAGGTTATACACCCAAATGGTATACTGAGCTGTTTCAAATCTACAAAGATAAAGTTTCATGGTCCACCGTGGACTATCTTCAAAAAATGAAGAACGAAAAGATTGCTGGAACATTCTATGAACAAGAATTGCAATGCGCTAAATATAAGGTTGTTTATCTGGTATATGTGATAATCATAAGTTGTAAATAAAGTGGTTGAATTGAATTGAAAGCAATCAATTTGATTTCTCATTCTTAACTACAGAATCATATGATTAGCGTATGTTTAATAGGATAAATAATTTAGTAAGTCAATTATTATACAAACATTTCTTTATTTTGAATCAATTAAAACATTTTAATGTGCTTGCCTGTAGAACATTTGCATGTTTGGTAAATAACATTATTGATATCATTAACTTTTTTCTAGGAAGCAGACATATTGCGTGCATTGTAAATACATTATCGTAAACAAAATTTTTAGATTTTATATAAAATTGTAAATATTCATGAGTTATTACATCTGATGAAGATTACTTCGAATTGGCAATTGAGTGCACAAGAGACTTATTAAAAGACGCGAATTGCATTTTATTACATTTCTTCAGCTGCAAAAAAATTAGTTTATTAACCTCAATTAACTAGTGGAAATTAACTTTTACTAACTAACTACTACTTTACCTAACAACATTACACTGAAATCAAGTTTCTTCAAACTGACATATTTTGTTTTCTGTTTCTTTGCAATTCTATCACTAATGGTTGCATTACTTTGCTTCCGCAAGTTTCACAAATTCTGCAGTTGATCGTTTTGGTGAAATATGATGAAACTGCTGCAAAGTATAATACAAATTGACTCCACTCATTCCACAGCAAAATAAAATCTTTGGATGTGTTCGCAGTGTTTAATGTAAATTTTACAATAGGAACGCAATTAGGCTCTTAGTGATCGAATAGCAACATTCCAGTAGTAAGGTTTTCGCTACTTTTGTTATTTATCTACATTCTACCTCTTTTCCTTCATAGTTCTTGTCAACATTCTTCTGGTTGCCGCATGAGTTGATAAATTAATCGAGGAAATGGAATTCTACTACTTTTCGATCTCTGTTTGTGTCATCCTTCTTATGCTTGCCGCAGGAATTAATAAATTCATCAAGGAAGTCGAGTTCCGCAAGTCCATCATCTTCTCTTCCGTAAATTGATATTATAGGGAAATTAGATTCGTTCCTAATAAATTTTAAAAAAAACATAGGTGTAGTGTGAGTTCTGAACACTGACTGACTGAGAGATTACTAGATGTTGTATGTTTGAGTTCTTAACACTCACTAAATGCTTGCCGCAAAATCCTGAATATTGATTCTATTATTATTAATATGCTGGCAATAATGTACTTCCCCTTCCACCTCCATATCCTTTGGAATTTTTAGCAAGCCGCTGTCTACTGCCGGTGCACGACTTTACCGTTGGAACGTGTAGTGCATTGGTATCAGATTCTAGGTGCATGAATATCAGCTAGTAGTAGTAGTTCTCAGCGCGTGCTAAAGTATCAGCGTTTCTTGCTTATCATCAATTGTATCCAACGCAGAAGCAGCAGCGGTAGTAGCACATTGACTGCTCAGCTAAAGAATATTCCCACTTCATCACAATTGACCTTTTGCGAAATGCCATTGTACACCACAATCTCGTAAGCTCAAACATACAGCTAAAAATCCTGGATAACCACAATATAGGGACTAGGTCACGTTACTGGTCTTGACTCCCCCCCATGTAAAACTTATAGAATTTTGAGCCAGAAGTTAAATCTTAAATCCGACATTCACCAACCAAAGCGGCGCGAGGGGGCGGGGGGGGGGGGGGGGGGATCCCCCCTTCCCCCCCCCCCCCCCCCCATAACCCCCCCCACAAAACCCCCATTTT
>JAAAKC020048795.1:6367-25233 GCA_010014765.2 Aenictocupidus jacobsonorum | reverse complement strand
CCGTATTGCGAACGCTGCGCGATGACGACCGACCTCTCCCGATCGGCGCGCACGCAGCTGGAGCGCCGCAGCGCCAGCTGAAGCCAGAGTCGGCCAGAATGAAAATGGCGTCCCGTCGTATGGATCGGTCCGCTTTCTAGAAAAAAATATCACGAATCGCTCGCAATCCATGAATCTATGCATCATCCAATCTTATGCAATTGCTGTCTGAACGCTGCACACCCTCTGAATCCGCTGTAGACGCGTATTGGCCTGGTGCGCGCGCCGCGACGCGAGCGCGATGCGGAATTGAGCCAGCTGGAGCGAAACAGCCGAGAGGACCCCGAGTGGCTCTGCGACCATCCGTGAAGGGCCTCGCCGTCGCGTTCACAGGCCGCCTGGTGCGCGAGGAGTGCCGGACGGACGCCGTCGACGACGGGTAAGTGCATTTTGCTCTTTCCTCTCACACTGGACTCCGCCGCTGCTCCGTGGCGACTTCGAACGACCTCACCCAGAATACGCCATTTGCACGCTGTTGTCAAATGTCAAAATCGGATCGCTAACCTCGCGCGGACGCAGCGGCGGAAGTCGCGGGTGGTTGTTTGTTGTTCTCGCTGGTAAGCGCTGCTTGCGACGCGTGTGGGCGATATCTCCGTCGAGGTGGCTGTTGCCGTTGCGGCCGGTGGCGGTGGCTGGTGCGGACTGCGCCGCTGTGGGGTTGAGTGTTGCGAGTCCCGCACTGCGTGCCGCTGTGTCAAGTCATTCGGACATAACCTCAACCCCCTGTGCGCAAATAAGTTGCATCGCGATCTACGGCCGCCAAACAACAAGTTGTCGGCGGTGCGGTCCATCGGCGCGGCGGAAAGTGCTCGGCAAGTGCTCGCGATCCGGCGACAACATGTGGGTGGCGCTCTTGGTCGCGTTGCGGACGAACGGGTGACGAGTGCGCTGCCGCTGGGACCGCAAATGTTCTAGAACAGCGCAGAATGAAAGTGAAACAATTGCATGCAGGTAAAGCACAACCGCGTCCAGCCGCGTGAGCGAGTGTAGTATTAATGCAGGGAGTCGCTACTAGCACCGGCGGAGTTTTCGCCTTGTTGGCTGAATTGTGGTCTGTAGGAATGTCCTTTGCAGCGCGCGCCTGGCACCGAGTGAGCGTACTATGTGCTGGCGGCCGGCGCTGACTGAGCATGGAGAAAGTCAGCAGCAGGCACGGCGGCGCCGCGGGCGGCGGCGGCAGCTCGCGCGCCCGCCGCAGTAGAGAGCGTCGCGAGAAGCGCTCCGGACACGGCCACCACCATCATCACCACGGCGGCGGTGGCGGCGGCGGCAGCGACAAGCGACGCGCGCACCATGAGAACGGCGCCCCGCCGAAGGGCTGCGCCACTACGAAGCCGCTCGTCGAGTACTCGGATGTCAGCTCCGAGGACCTCTCCGGGCCGGAGGCCGGCGAGATCCAGAGCGAGGCCGAGTTCTCCTTCAGCGACGAGGAGGAGCTCGCTGGCATACGGCCGCACAATAGCCACCATCGACGCTACGCCTCCGCCGCCGACGAGGAGTACTACATGGCGCGCCACCACGCGCACCGCGCCCGCACGCGCCAGCTCGAGCATCGCTCGCACTCGGGCGGCGGCGGCAGCGTCGCGGTCGTACGAGTAGCCACTCCCAGCCCAATACCGACGAGCCGGCGGGAGCGCAAGCATTCGGTGTCGTCGAGGTCGTCGCGTTCGAGCGACCTGCGCCACCGGCGGAAACAGGAAACCTCGCCGGTGGAGTTCATGGCGATTCTGAAGTCGCCGCCGCCGGCCACCGCGCAGTTCGACTACGAGCTGCCCGGTAAGAAGCGGAAGAAGAAGGAGAAGAAGCACAAGGAGAAGAAAGCGAAGAAGAAGAAGAAAAAGAAGAGCAAGCACCGCTCCAGGTCAACGAGCCTGAGCTCGGAGAGCGGCTCGGACTCGCCGCAGATTGTCGAGGAGGTCATCGTGGAGAAGATCTCGCCCGGCGAGAAGGAGCCGCTCTCGGACTGGGAGCCGAACACCGAGCCCGCCGCGGCGCCCGAGGCGGCGAAGGCGATCGCCGGCGGCTGCTCGCCGGTGTCCAACGAATCCGACGCGCCGATGTCGCCCCCGCCGCCGGAGCAGCGCAGGGAGAGCGCGCGGCCGAGGACGCCGCCGGTGAACGACCACCACCGACCCAGCAGGGACTCGCCGCACACGCCGCCAATCAGCGTCTCGTCGCGGAACTCGAAGGGCGAGGAGTCTGCGGAGCGCAGCAGGGAGAAGCACTACAGCCCGACGGTGCGCTCGCCGTACAGGAATCCTAGTCCCGAGAATTACCCCAGGTAAGCGCCGGCGCGCACCGCGCGTTCACGCACTCACCGCTGACATTTCTTTTCTGTCCGCTCCAGGTCGCTATCGCCGGGCAGCCGACGGCGACGGGAGTCGTCGCATTCGTCGCACAAGCACCAAAGCGGCGGCGGCAGCAGTCGCTACCGCAAGGAGCGCGAGAAGGCGAAACGCCGCCTCAGCCGCTCGCCGCATCGGCGCGGCCGCGGCGGCTCGCGATCACCCAGCCCGGCGTACTCGTCGCGCAAGTCCGGCTACAGCCGCTCGCCGGTGCGCTTCGGCAAGCGGGCGCGCTCGCGCAGCCCACGGGAGCGCGCGCGCGACCGCACGCCGCCGCGCCGCAGCGGCGGGTCGCTCTCCTCCGCGACGGCGGCCGCCTCCGCGGAGAAGCGCAGCCCCTCGCCGCACTCCATATGCTCCTCGCAGCTGAAGGACAAGATCACCGACACGTCGCTCTTCGCCGAGCTGGTGAAGGACCGGCACAAGCGTGAGCTGGAGCTGAAGAAGCTCGAGCAGAAGCTGGAGTCGCGGCCGGAGGACGCCAACAGCGCCAGCACGCCGAGCAGCTGCAGCGCGCCGGTGACCACGAACAGCACGCCCGTCGAGATCATCGACGACGTGGTGGACGCGAGCAAGCTGGACAATGTGGAGGCGGTGCCGATGGACATCGACAACATACCGATCCCGTCGGAGGAGAGCTGCATCATCGAGGTGATGCCGCCGCCGCTGGCGGACATCTCACTGCCGAACAACGGCGCGCATGCTGGCAACGGGCTGGAGGCGCCGCCGCCGCCGCCTGTGGGCCCGCCACCGCCGCCACAGATGAAGATGGTGATACATACCAAGGAGCTGCCGCCGCTGCCGCTGCCCGCGCGGCCACACCGCAAGACCAAGAGTATTACGAAGATGCCGATGCCGCCGGGGATGAAGCATCAGGACCTGGAGGCGATCGAATCGCCGCCGAGCCGGACGCCCAGCCCGCCGGCGAGGCCGAAGACGCCACCGAAGAAGGGCATCATGAATCTGCCCATGCCACCAGGTAAGCGCCGCGCTAATACGTTCTCGCCGGCAGTTTTGATCGCCCTCTGTTTCTCCTCCTCCACCTCCTGCTCCACCGTCCTTGTCCGGCGCTACAGTTGTTTCCACCGGCGCGGAGGACCTCAGCGGCGATGACGACGCGTCGACGCCGCCGCGCGACGGCGTCAAGGACAAGCGCGCGCCGCGGCCCAAGCTCAAGCGGCCGAAGATCCTCAAGCGGCGCGGCTCGCGCTCGCTGCAGGCGATCACGCGCCCCGACTGGGGCGAGCGCTGCGTCGACGTCTTCGAGATGATCAACCAGATCGGCGAGGGCACCTACGGCCAGGTGTACAAGGCGCGCGACGTGCAGGCCGACATCCTCGTCGCGCTGAAGAAGGTGCGCCTGGAGAACGAGAAGGAGGGCTTCCCCATCACCGCCGTGCGGGAGATCAAGATCCTCAGTCAGTTGAATCATAAGAACATCGTCAATTTGAGGGAAATCGTCACCGACAAGCAGGACGCGGTTGACTTCCGAAAGGTAGACGCCGGGTGTCGTTGATGTCAGTCGAATTGCGCCTCATGCGGCGGTTTGCGCTGCTTGCAGGATAAGGGCTCCTTCTACCTCGTCTTCGAATACATGGACCACGACCTGATGGGCCTGCTGGAGTCGGGCATGGTCGACTTCAACGAGCTGAACAACGCGTGCATCATGCGCCAGCTGCTCGACGGCCTCAACTATTGCCACAAGAAGAATTTCCTGCATCGCGACATCAAGTGTAGTAACATTTTAATGAACAATAAGTAAGTTCGCGGCGCGCGCCTGAAGCGGGTTGGGGTCATGATGCGATTGAACGCGATTTGAACGTCTAGGGGCGAAGTGAAGCTGGCTGACTTCGGATTGGCGCGCCTGTACAACGCGGAGGACCGCCAGCGGCCGTACACGAACAAGGTGATCACGCTGTGGTACCGCCCGCCGGAGCTGCTCCTCGGCGAGGAGCGCTACGGGCCCTCGATCGACGTCTGGTCGTGCGGCTGCATCCTCGGCGAGTTGTTCTCGAAGAAGCCGCTGTTTCAGGTAGGTGCTCGCGGCCGAATGCTGCTGGCGTGCCTCGCCTCGTCCTGTTCCACCGCTTTTAGCGAGCACGCCGAACTGATTGTGCTGGCGCGCCTCGTTTCCCGGCGATTGTTCGCAGGCGAATGCCGAAATGATGCTGCTGGAGATCATCTCGCGCCTGTGCGGCACTCCGACGCCGGCCGTGTGGCCGACGGTGGCCAAACTGCCGCTGTTTCACAGCATCAAGCCGAAGAAGCTGCATCGGCGGCGGCTGCGCGAGGAGTTCATGATGATGCCCGCCGCGGCGCTGGACCTGCTCGATCGCATGCTGGAGCTGGACCCGGACAAGCGCATCACTGCCGAGGACGCGCTCAAGTCGGACTGGCTGAAGAACATTAATCCGGAAAGGTGCGCGACATGTGCTACGCCGCTGTTTCGCTCCATAACGCTCACATTTCCGTTTAGGATTTCCGCGCCCGAACTGCCCACATGGCAGGACTGCCACGAACTGTGGAGCAAGAAGCGGAAGAAGCTGATGCGCGACCAGGAGGCCAGCCAACCCCCTGGGAAGCCGCCATTGCTGCCGAAGCCTCCATTCGCAAAACTAGATGAAAATAATGAATTTGGAGGGTGAGCTCAACTTCTCTTCGTTTTTTTAAAACCTAATTCTACCCAGTTTCATGCACGTCACTTGAAAGATATTAGAATTGAAATTTTGCTCCCGTTTTTTTTTTCTTGCAAGTTTTGATTTTAATTACATTTTCTTTTGGCTTTTATTTCAAGACGATGAAACCGAACCCATCCATGTAGTGCGTCCCTCAGTTGTTTTCTCTAAGTCTCGGACGTGCGATTCGCAATTGCGATGATGAG
This sequence comes from Aenictocupidus jacobsonorum, assembly GCA_010014765.2. Lineage (NCBI taxonomy): Eukaryota > Metazoa > Arthropoda > Insecta > Coleoptera > Staphylinidae > Aenictocupidus > Aenictocupidus jacobsonorum. The sequence continues at coordinate 19,968 of JAAAKC020048795.1, read as the reverse complement.
GAGTTGCGCCACGCAGACGATATGTGACGTAGTGGGGAAATTCGCGCGTGTAAATTGTACACACCAAACGGAACGCAAAAATCATTGGGACTGGTTCACGATTAAGCCCGAACTAGGACGCATTGCAATTTTCTAGGGCTAATTACTTGGATCGCTCGCGACTCGAGATTTCCAATCTACCAGCAAACCGCTCATTTTAATTTAATGCTACTCTTAAGTGATACGTCTTAAGTCCTATTCCTATTTTTGTTATGCATTATCTACCTAATCGATGTTGTCATGTCACATCCAGTAATTTGTACAAACGCACCTAAATCAATTTATCCGAACTGTTAGTCTGACCACCATTACGAGAGGGGCGCAGCCGATGCTAGGCGAGACTCCGCTTGGCCTGTTTTTATAATTTTCATTTTCTAGTAACAAAGACCAGATTTGTTTGATTACGCCGTAGTTGAGGAGCCGTGTACATATCGATGTTTTAGTTCGTATTAATTTCTTTTCCTGAAGCTTGTAAATAAACTGGAAAGCACCTACAACGTTGCAGTGCTGGCGCCTGTGGGCGGCGCGTGTAAAGTGTGGAAATGTTTGCATTGTTTGTGCTGCGTGGATGCGGACCGTGCGCGCGCAGCTCGTCGAAGAGTCTGAAGATGGAGGCGTACGACACGGCCGTGCTGAGCTATGCGCTCGCCACGGCCGCGTCGAAGCTGAAGCCGGGACTGCTGGGCATCGCGCCGAACATTCCAGCGCCGCGCGTGGAGGAGTCGCTCACGCCGCCGGCGCCGCGCCACCAGCAGGGCCAGCAGAGCGCCGCCGCGGGCAGGATGGCGGCCGGCCACCAGGAGGCGCTCGCGAAGATGCTCGCGCACTTCGAGCAGGCATTCCTCAATCGGGTGCCGGTGCAGCTGCCGCAGATGTTGGAGATGTGCGCGCTGAGACAAGTAATGCGCAAAGCGAACCTGAGCGACCACTAACCTTCGCCAACCGCCCTTCCCGCAAGACGCCCTCAACTCCTCGAAAACCGTGACTTGTTTGTTGCAGCTGGATGCGCAGAGCGTAACACTACTAGAGGGCCTCCAGAATGAGCTGCGCCAGATCTGCAAGGCCAATCCCGGCAAACCGTATTTCCTCGTCCTTAGTGATAGTGAGTGCAGCCACTTGTTTCTAATCGTGCGATGACAATTTCGTTTCCCTTCAGGCGATGACATTCAAATATCGGGCTTACTCAAAAAGGACCAAGTGATTCGGCTGCTTGCCGAGCTCTACGGCAAGTTCAACATGGCGGACACGGCCAGCTTCCTGCGTTCGTACCTCGTGTCTTCGTAGCAAGGTAATGCCAACAGGTAATAACGTACGTGCGTCGGAAGTATTATTACGTCAAGAAGTTAGCTACGATCGAAGGCGGAGAAAAATTTGAAATGCGAGGCTGAATTCAGCGCTGCACTCGATGAAAATTTATTGTAAATACGTATTAAACAAACAAGGTGTTGCGTTGAAGCCAAAAGAGAAGCTAAGGTTAGGCGTACGCTCTTTCATTAATCAAAGAAAAACTTACCTTCGTTTCTAGTTCGTATTTTTTTTGTACGAAATATTAAAGTACTAAAAGTGGGAGAAGATATAACAGAAATAAATTCATTTTACCTGAATGCAAATTGGCGTGTACGCCCTTCGGGAGAGAGATGGTGAAGTGCTTCAAGGTTCACCTGCTTTGCCGAGGTGTGAAGAGTAACTCAATTCTATTCAAAGCTTCTCCCGCTCACCATCCACGCCCAACACATATCGTTAAAGGTAGCTAAAGATTACAGGACATAATCCAATTCGTAACGCAGATATTGATTCTTCGGGTCGTTCATGATGCGCGGATACCCGCCGACGAGGGCGTCCTGCCCACCAATGTACAACGAGTTGTAGATCTTCCAGTAGACGTCGCGCACCTTGCGCGCCGGATGGAACAGCCCCTGCAGCGTGTACTGCAACACCTTGATCGGCCCCAGCGCCACGCGCATCCCCTCGATGGCGTCCATGAACGCTTGCACCAGGTGCGGCGACGTCTCGAAGATGTTCGGCCAGACGTAGTTGAGCAGGTGGATGAGGGCGTCCTCGCACCCGAAGCCGTACACGCCAAGCGCCATGTGCTTGATCGCGGCGCACGCCGTCTGCCGATGCACCAAGTCGCGATCCATCAGCGCGTCCTCCAGCAGCGGCGCCACGGCGTAAATGTAGTCCTTGCCCATTTCGCCGATGTACTCGAAGAGGAAGGAGAGCGACTTGAGCACGCCGTTCTGGACGTTCAGCTCCGGCACGCGGTACTCGTTCATCAGCGCCGGCAGGACCGTGAACGGCGAGCAGGTCTCGGCGACGATGGCGATCGCCACGGTGGTGCACACGCGGTTCTGGCGCTCCTGCACCTTGAGGTTGTTCAGCAGCGTCGCGAGCACGTCGTGCGGGCCGATCGCCTTGGCGATGTAGCCGAAGGTGTTCACCGTCGCCCGGCGGATGGCCTTCTTGTGCGCCTTCAGCAGCTCGAGCAGCTCGAAGCAGATGCGCATCCACTCCCGCGCCGAGACGTACTCCGGCCCGCGGTCGGCGATGCGCCCCACCAGGTCGATGCAGTTCTCCTGCACCTTCTCGTGGCGATTCTTCAGGATGGGCGTCAGCCGCGGCAGTAGGTCCTTGATGGGCGGCGTCATCTTCGTCATGCCGATCACGTTCACGATCGCCTTCAGCGCGCCCAAGATGGAGCCGAGCACCTCGGGGTACTCCTCGCCCAGGTACTCGTAGAGCACGACGCCCAGATGGCCCATCAGCTTCTCCTCCTGGCAGGTCTTCATCACGACGGCGATGCGCGAGATGAGGTCCGCCGCCTGCTGGCGCACCTTGGCGCTCTTGTTGTTCAGCCGCCAGAGGATGGTGCCGCAGATCTGCGGCAGATAGGGCTTGACCCGCTTGCCGAGCTGGTTGACGATGGTACCGAAGCCATTTAGCATCACCACGTCCTCGGTGGTCTGCTCCTGGAAGGCGTAGAGGATGCCGTCGATGAGCTGCTCCTCCAGCCGCGAGTCGATATCGGCCGCCCCCAAGTTGCCCATTATTTTCTCGATCGACTCCATGACCATCTTGCGATACTGCTCGTTCTCGTCCTTGAGGTCGTCCACGATGCGATTGATGATCTCCGAGGCGCCCACCTTGTTGGCGATCTCGACGGTGGTGTCCACCAGCTGGCGATAGTTCCTCCTGTCCAGCGCCATGCGGTGGTTCCAGAAGTGCTTGAAGAACTGCGGCAGGATCTCCTCCTTGATGTACTGCGGCTCCACGCCGTCCGTGCCGCAGCACTGCTTCACCACCTTGAGCACGATCTTCTTCATCTCCTCGTCGGGCGACTGAAACTCCCGGATGAGGATGAGCATCACCTCCCTGGTGTAGTAGTTGGCGTACTCGGCGTCCATCAGCGGGATGAGGTAGCCGATGGCCTTGAGGAAGGCGGCGAGGCCCTTGCCGCGGTGCGTGCGAATGCCCTTCCACAGCGGCTTCAGCACCGAGTCGAAGCTCTCGATGCCGTAGGGCGTCGCCGCCTCCGCCAGCGCGGCGATGCCCAGCGCCGTGATGGTGCGCACCTTCTGCTGCTCGTCGACGAGCCCGTGCTCGATGATCTCCACCAGCGACTTCAGGTGCGGCAGGATGGCGCAGCCCATGAGGATGGCAATCTGCTGCACGATCTTGATGCCGGTGTGGCGCGCCTGCCACGACTTCTTCGAGCGGCACACGGCCTTGAGGAAGGGCAGCAGCGAGGGAATGCCCAGCGCCGACGCCACCACCGCGAACGCCCGCGCCGTGGTGTTCCGCACGTACTCGTCGATGTTGTCGATGTCCGGCCGCATGGTGGAGATCATCGTCGCCAGGCCGGCGGCCTTCGCAAGATTAGAGATGATCTCGCGGCCCTCCACGCGCGCGTAGTAGTCCTCGTCGATCAGCAGCGGCTCGATGACGACGAGGATCTTGTGCACGTACGGCCGCACCAGGTCGTCGAGCTTGTACAGGATACGATCGATCACCTTGACGAGCAGATGGCGCTCCTGGTCCTCCAGCGTGGGGCTCATCAGCAGCGGCAGGATCTGGTTGAACAGCGGCCCGGCGCCGAACTCGCGCGCCTTGTCCGTGATCTGCCTGAGGGCGGCCTTGCGCATCGGCGGCGTGCCGTTCTTGATCTTCAGCAGGAGCTTCATAATCTTGCGCTCCTTCTGCTCCTCGGGCGCGAGCGCCTCCTCGTCGACGTCGACGAGGAGCTTGTCGAAGTACTGCGCGTCCTCGGGCTTCATGAACGGCAGATTCTGGCCCTTGGGCTGGTTGTCGACGAACTTCGCCGACTTGTCCTCCGTCTGGATGAAGAAGCCCTGCGGCGTGTTGCCCACCATCGGCGTGGGCGTCGCGGTGAGCTTCCGCGCCGGCGTCCGAATGGGAATGTAGCCGGCCGGCGGCTGGAGGATCTTGTATCCCGGCGGGAACATCGCATCCAGCTCCTCGTCGGTGTACGGCCGGTTGCGCTCGTCGATCTCGCGCTCCCAGCGGAACGCCTGCAGCTGCTCGGGAGTCATCGACGCCAGGTGGCCGGGCGTGGGCGTCGCCATGCTCATGGCCTTCACGCCAATAGGGGTGGAGCCGCCCGGGGTGAGCATCGGCGTGGAGTGGCTCGGAGTGCCGTGTGGCGTCTGCGGCGTCATCGCGCCGGGGGTCATGCTCACGGAGGGCGTCGCCGACGGAGTTTCGTCCCACCGCGACCTGCAACCACGCAAGCAATACCAATTGGCGCTCTACGCTCGCAGAGGGCAGCACGACTGCATCAACAACTAGAACACCGTTCGGCTGTCACAGAGCGACGTCGACCGCTCGACGTCACTGCCGATTATTGCTTTTATTTTTGCGCAACACTTCCTACCGATGGCGCACTGCTACACGGCCCCACCGCGCCACCTCCTCGCCATCCTCGCCTGCATCGGCCTCACGCTGGGCTTCTGTATGCGCCAGGTACTCCCCATCACAATACAAGAGATGACCGTGCCGTTCGCGCGCCGCGGCCCGCGCCTGCACACCGACTACGGGCACAAGCACAACTGGACGCAGGACCAGCAGGCGCTGACGCTGATGGGCTTCTACATGGGCTACTCGGTGAGCCACTTCCTCGTCGGCCCCGTCATCGGCCGGATGGGCGCGCGCGGGCCGCTCATCGTCGGCATGGCCGGCAGCGCCGTCATGACCGCGCTCATGCCGCTGGCGTGCGACATCGGCTGGAGCATGGCGATGGTGATACGCATCCTCACCGGCGTCGGCCAGTCGGCGCTCCTGCCGGGCATCTCCTCGCTACTCACGTACTGGGTGCCGCTGGAGAGCCGCGCGACGATCGCCGCCATCATCTACACGGGCGCGCCGCTGGGCACGTTCATCGGCATCTACCTCTCGGCGATCGCCGTCGCCTACTGGCAGAACTGGTGCGGCGCGTACTACATGTGGAGCGCGTTCACCAGCGTGTGGCTGGCCTTCTTCATGGCGTACGTCTACTCGTACCCCAAGAGCCATCCGCGCATCGCCGCCCAGGGCAGCTCGTACCAGCGCGCCGACTTCATCGAGGGCGAGACCATCCAGCTGCGGATGGCCAAGCTCTCCTACGGCTGCCAGACGTTCGCCACGTTCGGGCACACCTACATCGTCTTCACGCTGGACACCTATCTGCCCAAGTACCTCAACGAGGCGCTGGACCTCGAGCTGGAGGACTACTCCATCTACGCCGGCACGCCCTTCGTGACGATGTACCTCTGCGGGATCATCTCGCGCGCGGCGTTCAACTGGCTGGTGAAGGTGCGCAACGTGAGCGCGGACTTCCTGCGCCTGATCTACTGCTCGCTGTGCAACGTGCTGTGCGGCGCCGTGCTGGTGGCGGCGTTGCACGCGGCGAGCCAGGGGGGCGCGCTGGCGCTGATGCACGCCGCGACCTTCCTCGCCGGCTTCTTCTACGGCGGGCTGAACATGCTGGACATGAGCCTGCGCCGCTCGCACGTCGCGATGGCCATCGTGAACGGCATCGCCACCACGTCGGGCGTGCTGGCCATCGCCGTGATTGCGCTCAGCGTGAAGAGCGGCGCCGACAGCGAGTGGCGCTTCGTCTCCTACATCATGATCGCGGTGGAGGTGTTCGTGTGGGTGTGCGACGGCATGCTCACCATGACCAAGTTGTGCCTCATGCCGGCCGAACCGGACCAGAGGTGGTACCACAACGCCTCGCCCGCGGAGCACCGCGCGAAGCTGGCGGCCACCAAGGCGATCAAGGCGGAGCTGACGCAGAAGCAGCGAGGGGAGCCCAGCAGCGCCGCCGCGGACGGCGTGAGCGCAGGGCAGACGAGCGAGGAGAAAGCAGCGAGAGGACAGGCGTTCGAGGAAGGGGAGGACGACGAGGCGGAAGGCGATGACGATTGAACACCGCGCCAACTAGGCAATCAATAAAAACGCCAACAAACGGCAGCGCATTAACGTACCGTCGCTTAGAGGCACCCGGCGTCGGCGTCTCCTGGATGAGGTCGGCGGCGGCGCGGTCGGTGCGAGGCGTTTCGGCCCATCCGCTCGAGTGGCCCGGCGTCTCCCGCTCGGTCTTCGGCGTCTCATCCCAGCGGTTCCTGCGCGACGCGGCCTTGTCGTGCGCGGGCGTCTCGCGGCCGGGCGTGGCCGCGCCGGGAGTGGCGTCCCAGATGCGCGTAGACTGCCCAGGCGTCGCTCCCGGCGTCTCGCTGCCCTTGTGGCCCGGCGTTTCATCCCAGCGATGATCGGCCGGAGTCTTCTACAATCGCAACGGTGGTTTAGAAACGACCAAAATTCGCAACAAGGCACAGGCCAGTGTGGCTACTCACGTCAGCGTCGCCCCACTTGGGTGTGGCGTCCGCCGTGGCAACAGCGAGAATTTTCTTCTTAGCCGGCACGAAGCTATCCTCGACGGTCTGATCCCACCTGCCACGCTTCTTCACAGCCTTCACCTCGCCGTTGGTGGCCTTCAATGTGCCTTCCTTCGCCTTCTCCGCGAGTTTTCTACGCACCTGCGAGCAGAACGACACCGATATTAACGAATTACCACGGAACAATTCATCCAGCATTGCACCGACCTCATTTTCCTCGCCCTTCAAGAGCTGCTCTTTCATAATCTGCGTATAGCCCCGGGCATTAAAGTCGGGCGTCTTGCCACCTGCAAACAGATCGAGCGTCAAGCGCCGCCGCATTAGTACAACTTGCTATGGCTGGTGTCCACTTAATCGCGGGCGCAATTCCATGGAGATCGCACAGCCGCATCGCCAGCCAAGAAATTGCGCTGCCGATTAAGAGGACTCGCGCGCGTCTCTTTATGAATTGAAAACGGATCAGCAATCATTGGCTCGCACATCATTGGAATCTTTAGGAAACAATGTCGTCGTCGTCGGCGTCGGCGAGAAAAGCAAACAAACGCCGGCCGCCAGGGGCCGGCCATAACGAGCACAAGGTATTGCTGATCGTTATACGTACGTGAGCATCGCCGGCACATCTCGGTATTTGATTCTTGCATTTAACGGGGAAAGCGAACCTAGAAATAGGCTGGGGTCATTAATAATTTTCATTGCATTGCACTCGCTCATTCGCACTGTGGCGGCGCACACGGCTCGTGCGGGCGCCGAATGGGTATCGTAACTATGTGAGTGTTACCAATTCATCATTTTTTATAGCAAACGGCCTCGCGCCTTCCACTATCGTGCAGATCTATGATGTTTACCTAGTAGACATCGCCGATGAGAACAGAACAGGTCATTAGTTTTGGATGTACTCTGTGTGCTACACATTACTTGCCTATTGTTTGCTTTTACAACTCAAAACTCTGTTGAGCGATCATGAACTATCACAACTGTTAACAGTTTGCGCCAAATTTGAACTATTCGTACTCTTGCCTGGTCATCACATGAATGCATTCATTCGCAACTTTCACACACCCCATATAGTACAGGTTTTACTGAGCTACAGATTCATTGTTCGCAAATGTATGGAAAATGTCACACTTACCATCTGCAAACGGATCGATGCGCTCCGGCGAGATGATCATCTTGCGCCGCTTCTGGCGATATTCATCCTCCCTGTCGGCGATAGTCGGCCGGCGGCGGTCCGCGAACGGATCGTAATCCTTATCTGCCTGAAAAATGCCCTCAAAGTCAGCACACCAGCTCAATGCAATAGCGTAGAAACTCACTTGGGCCACATCATTAAGCAGAGCAACGGGCGCCCCAAGCCCGGTGCGCTTCTGGGCGAAGCCCACATCCTCCTCCTCATCATCCACCTCATCATTTGCAGCAATTGAAGTCACATAGCCCTCGTACTTGCTCTTCCCACCACTGCTATCATAGATTTCGCTGTCAAAGTATCCACTCTCACCAAGCCCAACGCCCTTGTCCGCTGGCTCCTCAGGCACATCCTTCTTCTTGGATTGAATCTCCCGAATTTGGGCTTCGATATCTAGGAATGGGCAATCGTTAACGTCGATCTGGTGCTCTGTCATGCAGAAAAACGAAAGACTACCTTCGTGTGTCCTGGGAATATCGTCCATGACGCAACAGGCACAATGAATGAACAGGGAATGGATCTAATGCGCGCCTCGCATGATATTTCAGCTGACAAAAACGCCTTTCTCGACTTTTCCGGACGAGTGCGATATTAACGTCGCAAAACGCACTCGAGCCCCTTAAAATCAATACAATATGGCCGACAATCAACAGCGCGCTAGCTGTTTGCTTTTGACAACTGACATTCATCGTACCATCTCTTTCTGGCGCACGCCAGCTTGATATAACTTGCGCACGCGGCGTAAAACTAACAGCGTTGCACCATCTAGAGAGTTCCGTCGACTGCGTAGCGAGCGTGCCGCAAAGGAGCGGGAGGCGATTGTCAGGGGCATTCAAATTTATCTTGAACTTCGCGCTATACAAGGTATTAACATTTCAACTTTAATCTAGCGCAAACGGCGGGCTACTATTTGTCTTTAAATAGTAAACGCCATGCCCTTGTTGGTCCACATACTCGCCCATCAATTCTGTTGTGTCCCGGAGCGGCATCTTGGTCACTTCGCTCGTTTCCTGGTTGGCGACGTACAGCTCTCTCGGATTAATGCTATCCGCGAAGTACATCCAGCTGCGGCTGTGCGAGCAGCCATCCAACATCGTCGCAATTTCTCCCAGCAGGTACGTAACGCTCTCGCAGCCGGGCTGCGGCGCAACGCCCTTGTTCGGGAAGAAATCGACGTTGCCAATTGGCGAGCGATAGCCGAGCGAGCCGGCCGACGTGTGGATGACGTCCACGAAGTCGGCCTTGCCCACGGAGAGATGGTCCTGAATCAGGGGGACGGTTTCGAAGAGCGGCCCAGCCGGATCAAGCCCTGAAGACAAACAAGACCAGATGAGCGTAGCGGCGAGGGGCGTGTGGTGGGGGTCGCGACGCGGGTGAGTTGAACGCACCTGTTATCCTTGCCACCTTCCGATGCGTGTACTTCCCAGCGAAGCCGGAAATGTGCGCGCCGAGACTGTGCCCCACCAGGTGGATGTCCTTCGGGTCGGCGCCATAGTCGACGAGGGCGTCCAACATCTTCGCGGTGTACGAGCCAATGGGGACGGTGTTGAGCGCGGCGCTAATGTAGTTGATGGTGGCGGCCGGGCCTTTCCAGTCCACCAGCACCACGTTGACGTCTTGATAGGTGAGGTATGCGTCCTTCACGCTCTGCGAGGTTTCGGAATCGCTGCTGGACCAGAAGCCGTGCGTCATGAAGCGCGTCGGCTTGGTGGTGTTGAAGGGCGACGCCACGATCGACACCTCTGAAGGTTCCAGAATGTACGAACTGTTTGGATTGGACCTGCAGACGAATAAACAACCAAGAAAACAAAAGAGCGAAACAAAAGAACAGGTAAATGTGACGGCGCATGCGCCGTGCCATAAATGTTTACTTGGTGTAAAGTCTGAATTCAACTTGCGACGTAATATTTCCAGATGTTGACGGCGTCGGCTTAGCACGGGTTAGCATCTCCTCCTGGCGGAACTTCTCGTACTCTATCTGAAGGAACTGGTGTTGCAGGGTGTGGCCATCGAAGATGTGCATTATCTCCGGCGGCAGGATGAAGCGCGCATGCGCGAGCAGCACGAAGAGCTGAAGGAGGAGCAGTGGTTGCAGCAGCATTCTGACGTCACGCAACTCAGTATGGCTGGCGAGCGAAGTGGGAGCAGGTAGCAACGGACTGGCAACGTTTGCGGTGGCGTTGCACGCACGCCACTTTTATATCCGTCTGCACCCTCGCCCGCTGAAAGTATCTCGACAATCGGAGGCGGGCGGAATGCGTTGCGGCAGCGCAGTTGCGAAATGTTTTTTATCGCCTCCAGTCGCCTGAACGCGCTGCGTTGGTAGGCAAATTGCCAGTGGTGGTTTCGTTAGCAACGAAGGTACGTTTCCTTATCTTCGAAACGGTTTCAAAGCGTTTTTAATTGCTATGATTGGGTGTACTTACAGTTTGGATAAGCGTCATTTCGGGTGCACCGAGCGTTGTCAGGTGGAAATGTCAATTGCTGCGCGCTGCTGGGGTGCAACAAATGAAGTCATTAATGGGTGAGGTCGCGCCGAGCGCGATTGACTGCTACGAACGCGTAAATGACCGCAATTTTGCCGTTTATATCGCCGGCTGCAATTACGCCAGCGCTGACCCTTTTTTTGCGCCCGCAATCGCGCGGCCCTGAATTACATTGCATCGTTAATTGTAATTGTTAATTGCGTGCGTTGCGCGCGCGCAACCGGTTGTGGAAGTTCGTGAATCTGCTCGGCGGCGGCGGCGGCGACGGCGACGGCGGCGTCGGAGTTCTGCAGTGGGGCGGGTAATTAGTAGAAGATCTCATCGAAGTGCTCCTCGTAGAAGAGCGGCGGCGGCGCGCCTGGACCGCCCAACGCCTCGGCGATGTCGGCGGCGTCGCACTGCTCCAAGTCATGCCTGTTGCGCTCGAAGTCGCTGGCGCGACTGAGCTCGTACTGCCGATAGAGGGCGTGGACGGCGGGCCCGGCGAGCTGCCCGACGGCGAACGGCGGCGCCGCATCGGTGATCACCAGCTGCATGCCGCGCGCGCTCCGCTCCACGTACTCGCCCATCAGCGTCTGCGCGCCCTGCGGCGGGCAGCGGCCGAAGAGGTAGGCGAGGTAGCTGGTGCACGGCCAGCCGTAGAAGCCCAGCGGCGAGTTGATCGACTCGGCGAAGTACAGCGGCGCGCGGTGGTGGTTGCAGGCGAAGAAGCCTGCAAGCAACGTGGCAGTGAGTGTGAGGTTAGGTTGTGAGGTGCTGCGAGCACGTACTGTTGTCTTGCCAGCAACCCGGCTGCACCACGCCGCCGTTGCAGTAGAAGTCCACGTGCCCGCTCTGCTCCACCTTGCCCTGGATGAAGGCGTTCGTGTGGATGACGTCGACGAAGACCGCGTCGCTCGCATCGAGCTTGGCGAGATTGTCGACGGTGGCGAAGCCGGGCAGCGCCGGATCCAGGCCGGTGATGCGCGCCACCTTGTACGGCCTGAGGTGGTTCGCCATGAAGGCGCACACGTGCGCGCCGAGGCTGAAGCCGATCGCGTGCACGTCCTCCACGCGCAGGTCGCGCAGACGCTGGACGAGCAGCGCGGCGCAGCGCCCGGCGAAGCGGGCGTTCCACACGGCGGCCGGGTAGCACGGACCGCGCGCGATGGGGCTCCAGTCGACGGCGAAGACGTTGTAGTCGTTGTGCGCGAGGTACTCTGCACAAAAAAGCGATGGTAAGCGGGGGAAAGCACGTGGGTGGTTGCGAGTGGTTGCGATACTAACGATTCTTGACCTCCACCAGGGCGCCGATGTACATGTCCGAGTTGTACCCGTGGACGATCAGCTTCGTCGGGTGGCTGGCGTTGAAGCTGCTGCTGCTGATGTTGGAAGCGCCCGCGCCGGCGCCGATGTAGATCGCCTCCGGGCGCTCGGGATGCTGCCGCGTGTAGAGGTGGTAGGTGACGTCCTGGTGCGGGCAGTCCCTGGCGAGGACCACGACGCAGGAGCCGAAGCCCAGCGAGTCCTGCCGCTCCTGCCGGAAGGGCGGGCCTAGGATGTGGTTGCCGTCCGGCGGCGTTGGCGGTGGTGGCGGTGCGAGCGGCGGGCGGATCAACGGCGGCGGCGGCGGCGGCTGGAAAGCGCCAGCGCGCGCGCCAAGCAGCACGACGAGGAGGGCGGCGACGGGCAGCCGGACGGAGCACATCGTTAGGCACCGCCGCACCAGCCACGCGGGACGCTCGGAGCGCAATGGGCGACTGGCGCGTGGCGGCCGCGTCCTGCCGTCCTGCTATCATCGGCGGCGGCGCGCGACATCGAGACGCGCTGGGAGGGAGCAGCGATTGCACTATTCGGCGAGATGCTGATTGATCGGCAATTATCGCCGGCGTTATGGTTGCACCGCTCACGAGCGACGTAGTGACAAACGGCAACGACTGTTCACCAAACAGCGTCGCCGCACAGAGCGAGGAACGCATTTCTGCGGAGCAACATTCAGCTATTTAACATTCAGGGGGCGTCTGGCGAAGACGTCCATTTTTGTAGTGCCGCTAACGGTGCGCCGGTGTGAATGCCGCACAGTTAGGCCCGGCCGAAACCACAACTCCCATCTCATTACCATTACGTTGGCATCCTTCGTGTGCGCGTTTTGTCATTGCGCAATTGACACTCGCACCTATTACCCGCGCGTGTTTCATTATTTGCCATCGAAGGAGTCGCTCAAAACAACCGGCAATTAAGCAATTACCGCGCTCCTACACCAGTTGTACTTGACTGTCTGCACCTTGCTTCTATGCAATTGCATTTTGAAGCGCCAAGGTTCGCATCATTGCTGCCGCGGTAAAACGCAGCTACAATCCGAGATTGCTCGTCTGTTTCGGTGCTTTTTTCGGCTTCGTTCCTCGGTTGTTCGTCACTTCGCAGTTCATTCCCCTTCGTTCGCCCGTTTATTGTGAGTATTTCAGATTATAAAACGTATCGCATGTGTTTCCGCCGGCTATCAAGTCTTGTTCTGCTGCTTTGTAGATTTCTCACTCGCACCGATTGTAATTCCAATGGATGGGCCACTTCGACAAAGTAGATACCCCTCGATCTGCAAGAGGAATACGAAATCACGCATTTCGACAAGATCTACTGTTTTACTTGCGATTGACGTGCTCGCCCATCAGTATGCCCGTCGCATTCTCGAAGGCGCAGAAGCCGAGCGAGTAGTGCACGATGCTCGGGCACGCGTAGCCGTACAACTTCTGGTGGCGCACGGTGCTGGCGTAATATGTGCCGGCCATGATGTGACTGCAAAGTTGAGGATCTGCCATGCACGAAACAGAAGCAGGCAGTTGAAAAACGCCGACAATCTGGACGCAAATAGTTGCCATGATGGCCGACGTACGTACAATGTGCGTTGACGCAGTTGGGCTGCATGGCGCCGCCGTTAATGTAGAAGTCCACATGGCCGAGCGCCTCCAGCTTGCCGAAGGACCCGGCGCTGGTGTGGACGACATCCACGAAGGGCGCGTCCGT
>JAAAKC020048573.1:0-12674 GCA_010014765.2 Aenictocupidus jacobsonorum | reverse complement strand
CGATTAATTCGAAGTACATGCGATGCGACGTTGCATACCTCGGCTGAGCCAAATAAATAATTTCGGAAAAGCTTTTTGTCTAGTCCAAACTTCAGAAATAATAATAATCCCCGCGGCTCGTGTCGAAGCCATAAAACGTGCTCGCGTGTCGTTTATGTTGGTTTCGCTTTTCCATCGCAGTTTCCTCTCTCTAGCCAGAGCGGTCAACAATCGTGCCGTGTGCCGCTATTCGTTCCTTTCGGTTTCATGACCAATAATACACGCTCTTACACACTCTTGCTTCGTTTCGCTTCATACTGCATGTTATGGCAATTAGCAGTGCAAGCCAATAAATGAGTTGTTGAAAAATGTATTGATTTACACGCGTTTACCTTTCGAGTAATTGTTGGACTTGCATTGCTAGATCACAGGTACGTTGGACCTTGATTACGCTCTTTGCTTGACATTTTTGTATTGCCTTGTGTTTTGCGTTGTTTTAATGCAGTTACAGTTAACCAAATCAAAAATGAGCATTTTTAGCAATAACAAAAAGTCCACGCCATTAAAATCCCCACTATTTACAGACCTATTATGGTCTGGCTGCTAATTATGTCTGTGATTTTCATTTTCGAATCGCTGTGCTGCAGTCGTTTTACAATATGTTTCGTAAGTTAATTTCGGTTTGGGGGAAATGAATCGCAGTTGCACACTTCCTACGTCGATAATAGACGAACACGAATACATTTTTAACGACAAACCAAGCGCCGATGCCCGGTACGACGAAAAAGTTTCCCAATGTGTGCGCAGCAACGCAGGGCGGGTATGATAAGTAAATATGGTTGTATTTATAGACCAAACTCACGAATGTCCTGCGCTCGAATAAATAAACTTCATTCGCGACTTAATCACTGAACTAGTCTCCGTATTTTAGCCGCCGGCGACATGAGGATGAAAGTTATTTGCGTTTTGCTTCCAGGAAAACGTCCTGTTACAACAGCGAGGCAGTTGCTCGATAAAGGTCATCGATTTTGGAAGTTCCTGTTATTCAAATCAAAGGGTCTACACGTACATTCAGTCACGATTCTATCGCTCGCCGGAGGTTATCCTCGGCTTGACTTACGGTACTGCGATTGACATGTGGAGTTTAGGTAAATGTTCTGCCCTCACTTATTAGTTGCGACTACGAAACCGAACACTTGGAGTAGTGCTAACACGTTCGTTTTTCAGGCTGCATTCTCGCCGAATTGTACACTGGATATCCGCTGTTCCCGGGCGAAAACGAATTGGAGCAATTAGCCTGTCTGATGGAAGTGCTGGGAACTCCATCCGAAGAAATCATCAGCGCTGCCACGAGGAAACGACTATTTTTTGGTACAAACGCATTTGCAACAGCGACAATATGATTCTATTCATTGTTCTGTTTTTCATCCGCAGACTCCCGAGGAAATCCGCGTTGTTTAACCAACAGCAAAGGCCGAAAGCGCAAACCGGGCACCAAGAACCTCGCCATCGCACTCCGCTGCAATGACACGTTCTTCATTGATTTCATCTCACGGTGCTTGGAGTAAGTTGATAGTAGCGCAGTCGCCCGCAAGCAAGCCGCTACCTTGCATCCGGAAAATCACAATTCAATCAATTGCCAACAATCAATTTCGCAGGTGGAACCCGCGCAAGCGGATGACGCCCGATGAGGCATTGCGGCACGAGTGGATCCTCTCCGGCACCAGCCAAAAGTCACCGCTGAGCGGCGACTCCCTGCGCCATTCCCAATCGGAGGCGAGCGTCAATCAGGAGTCATCGTCGCACTCGTCGAGCGGCGCGTCCAGCAGTTACTCCCGACAGCACTACAAGTGCGTCGTGGTGAAAAGTGATAAGTTACAGAAGGCCAAAATAGTTGACAGTAGCAAGCTGAACGGCAGCAGCACCTCGGTGGATTCGAATTTGAACGATTCTGGAACGTTCTTGCCACCAATCCTCTAGTTTCGATACGCGCCGCCACACAAATGCAGCGACAGCATAAGTTCATTCAAGTAGACGAAAACGCGTACAGTCAGGGAGCTTATAATCACCCTTCCTGCGTCATCTGTCTCAATCTGCCATCAGTTTCGACACTGTCCCATGGAGATAACTGCGATGAAAGATACGAAAAGACTTAAACATGACTCATGCAGTAAGACAACTTGCAACATGCGAGCAAATTATTCGAAAAAGACCAAACTATTACTTAAATGGACCTACAATTGAAACATATTACAAAGTATTAATGCAAATACTGTAGTAGTCCTTCTATTCACTAACTATATACTTATAGACAATGTCATAGAAGCTTAATCTATAATAATTAATAACAACGCAAGAGTCATGTAAAACTAGAACAATCATCCAATGATACTAAAGCGATGTAGAGAACGAACATGTGGGCGCATTTATGCATTGCAAAGGATTAATCAATACGCTATCGAATAAACCAGTAATCATTAGGCACGCATTGTAAAAAGGAAGGGAGGGGTGTTTAGAGGGGAAAAAGAATAAAAGATTACGCATAGTTTAAGTTTCGTATGGAGTTGTTTGCGACTGATGATATCATTGACTAGAAACAAACAAAATATTAACTGAAGTGGAGCCTAAATATTTAACTAGAGCATGTTGCTTTTTGCTTATTAATTCTATATGAATACAGTTATAAATATAATGAGTATTCGAGTGTTTAAAATGATATGCATAGCGTCAATTTGATATAGATTTGAGCCACACTTCGAATTTGATTTTTATATCCATCTTAGATTTACATAGTATAGTTAATTTTTTTCCTCTAGCACAAATCAAGTAAATTCTAATGTATACTTCCATTCAACTACAATGCAGCTTGATTCTTGGAATATGGCATTCTTCAATTAGAAAACAAAAATTAAAAGTAATAAGCAGAATCAAAACAATGTTGATTGAAAACAAAAGCCTTGAGTAAGATATTATTATTACTAGGGAATTGCTAGATATCTGTAGTCGGTATTTATGAAACTGACGAAATGTATGTAAAAATATGTGAAAATAGTGTTCATAATCTATCTCCCGAAATTCCTCTCGTTCTCTCTTTCTCTTACTCTACCATTTATACCATACCAACGGAATGGATTTTCTTGTTTTTAGAAGCATACTTTATTTATAATTTAAATAGAATGAAATAATTTAGCAACATCCCTAAACATCAGAATATTGTCACATACGAATCACAAAAAAGCCAAATTACAACAAAGAACCAATTAATTTCGATTAATTGACAATGAATTCTATAACTGTAAATTTATTTTAATGTTAAGTAATGGTTTTCTATGCATTACATTAAAAATGTACTGAGTGTACTCTTTGTAAACGTATCCAGGTTAATATTAATTGAAATGAATTGAAAGTGTAACGTAAGTGAAATACTATGCTAGATGATATGACTACATACTGGAAGCCTAAAGAGATGAATCAAAGAAAGCTTAACGTAGAAATTCAGAGAGAAAAAAATTGAATCCCCAATTGTGATATCAACTGATAATATTAAAATAATATTGTAATATTAATCTATTATATACTTACTATATGGATTTGTGTTTAAATAAATTCTATTAATCATATTACAGCGTTTATCGATTTCAGTGTCTCTGCAATTGGGAGCAAAAGAACAAGGCAGTATCTACCAGCATGGACAGATAGGAAAGTCGCAAATGGCAGGCCTGCTTGGCTCTAGTTCAACCGGTACTTCATCCCCGATATTTCGTTCCATAATGTATTATCCTTCTTTTTGTAAACAAATTTATTTCTTAAAATATGTCTATATATATAATATATATCGTATATGAATATGTTACAATTTCATCACTTGAAAGAGATAAAAACTACCATGCTTACACATTTATTGGTTGATCGCCCATCAACACCTTCATAAAATAAATCAGTACTAACAAATTAAAAATAATCTCTTACCCGCTAACTAAAGACACACTGGACAATTAATTAGTATTACTTAATTCGAAGACACCGAATCACGGAGGTTGGTTCATTCTGAGCGCGTGTAATACCAAGAAAGAATTACGTGCAATTTAAAAGTTACATTTATACACATATATGATAAAATCAGTCGCACCTTATAAACGACGCGTCGAATCCGCCTTCGGACATCAGAAAGGGAACACACAACTTATTTTCAACAAGATAATGATATGGCAGTAATAATTGCGTTAATTTACAACAATAACGTGTCCGTTAGTATAGGTACCATCATGATTAATCTCAGTGCCACACAGTAATACCCAGATAAATGAATGAACAGTAAAATAGTGTTACAAGTCATTTGTAAAACTGGTTGGTGCTTGTTCAAACATGACCAGATAGCACAATAAATGCACAAATACAATAAAACCCTGTAAGATTTGGTTAATGTACGAATTATTTCTCTTTCGAGAAGCGATATTGATTTTTCATCAAATATGTAATGATTGCCCTTGAAATATAAACTTAGACATGATTTTACCAATAAAACCTAGCAGAAATTTAAAGCAATTGAATTTGCAGATCATGGAATTGCAGTACTTTGTGCAACGAAACTTAATAATAAGTCTTTGGTATAAATTAAATATCGTTGTAAAAATCACTCTTGTTCTGAGCGGCTCCTAATGCTTACTTTGTGTTGACAAACTGTTTCACGAAAACAAGTTAACAATTGGTTAACTCCTAACTATATTGTGAACATGTTGAAATTGAGTATTATCATTTTTAGTGATCAAGTAATGCAGTGACGTTTGGTGCAATATTGCAATATTTGTTAGCCTCTGCGGCGAATTGTTTTCTTAAGTGTTATTTGTGTCTATGGATGGATGCTTAGTGGAAATATTTCAATCTCACACGGTAATAATTCATCATTGTGTTTTAAATGAATAAGGCTATGCATGCTTAAAATATTTTTTTACAATTCACGCGTTCCCCGTGTGGACCCTAACATGCATGTTGAAATGTCATAATGGTGATTTGTCAATGCAAATTTATTGAAATATACTTATCGTTCGTCACACCGGGTTTACCGTGTAGTCGTCAGAGCCTTCCAAGTTATCCCAATTGAATCCGATCTCGCCGGTCCGATTGGGCACCTCTCCCAGGTGCTTGAATGTCTCCTCGAAGTTCGGATCGCGCGCCTTCAACTTATTGAAGCGCTCAAACAGCACCTTCTTGGCAAATTTGTACAGCTCGATGTCGAGATCGTTCAGGTGCGCTACCTTGGCCGCCTGCTCCGGCGTTAACGTGGGCATTGTATGACTAGAAACGGTCGCATTGTTTTGCTCAAAAGGCACAGCAAACCGCAAGTTGAACGTTTGCTCGAAGATGTACTGAGATACGCGCTGATGCTCGGTGAGACCGAAGAACGCCATCGACTGGAGATTCCGCTTAGCGCTTGCCAGCATCACCTTACTACGATCGGCGGGTGGCATGTACGTGGTGTCGTAGCAACCAACCAGCTCCAAGTCAGCTAGCATCCGCGTCTGTCTATTAATCGCCAAGTTCGAGTCGCAAGCCATAAACTCATCCAATTGGACATTGTCCCAAGTTTCACTTGTATAGCACGGCGGAAGTTCATCATCGGTGGCCGGGCGATTGCTACAGAAGTGACGGCTGCCCTTCCAAGTGGCACCACGCTGCACGTGCCGGAATTCCGATAAGTAACGAGCGACTGGCTCGCGCAGCAATGTCACATAGAAATAGCGCCGTTTCGCCACATGTCCTTCCATTTCATCAAGCTTCTCATCCACACAGTTAGTCAACTCAGTCCAGTCTGCATGTAGACCACATTTCCAACCTGTGGTGTATCTGCTAAACAGCCAACTCTGATTTGAAGTTGGCCTAAAGCAGTAACACCTCTTCCTAGATATTGGACACGAGCATGGCCTCTGGAGATCTAAGTCATGCACCAAGTGCTTGCCAAAGGAGGTTCCACCTATTAAACAGGTCCCATGTAAGCAAATACCTGCCCATTGGATAATTTATAACATTGAAATCATTACCAGTCTTTTGCATGTGCAGGAACACCATAACATCATGCGAATTCATATCAAATGCAAACTCATCATTCAGCATATCATCATAACTGAGACCAGCCTTGTTGTTGGAGGATGCTACTGGCTTGCCCATGCCATCATTCATTATTGTCACTTGTAGAGGTTCTCGATTACTCAGTGCACAAACCTGACAATGCAGTTGATTAATACGCGCAAGATATGAAAAGCTTCCGTAAATAATCACCTTATCAGGGCAGAAGTACCCAAATCCGACAATCCCGAAGAGTGCCATCACTCCGCAAATGAGCAACACGGATTTTAACCTAGACCTTGCTTCCATTTGCTTGATTTCGTAGACCCCGTTCGGGAGCAGCAACGCAATATCGCTGTCTATCACTTGCACGGAGACGCTCTTGAAATTCTTCATTATATGTTCATGGCATTCGGGGTGGAAATCAGAAATTTTTGTTAGACAATGTTTTTTAAACTTCATCCACAATTAAAAATAAATAAGCACAATCTGAAGAACCACGCCATTTGCTTTTTCTAAGATTTGGAGATGTGGGGCCAGTAGATGGTGCTGCCAGTAACACTTCCGAGTATGTACATATTTGAAGATTTAGGGTCGTCACGCCTCCGACTCACATTTCGACTGTTCGTTTATTTCTGTTGCAAATCTTTTACTTTACAAGCCTTCATAGAATTACGTGCATAGTGCATTTAATTAACTTGTTAGGTATGCACAAATTATGACATAAAAACTAATACACAGTCCGAAGTGCATTGGTATTACTTTTACTATGTTTAATTGTGTGTTACATTTTCTTTATTTATATGCTTCAATTCTTGCTGCGTTCTCATTAGTAAAATATGGAATTCCAATCAGGTTCAATGATATAATCGCGATTTTCAGGCTTAGGAACCGGTGGCTTGATGGTCCATGCTGGCTGCTTGAAAGGAACTCCTAAAAAGAATGTTGAGAACCCTGGTCAAACGCGAAAATCACTGCTTAAAACCTGAGCCCGATGGAAATATGCTAATCGCGTTAAGCCAATACAAAATCTGCGCGAAGACTCGCACGGCCAGCGTGTATTCCCGGGCGAAGTAAAAGTTACGCTTTTGCGGCCAGATGAAAATCAATCCTTTTGGCGGTGTGTGCTTGATGACATCGAACTTGTGCGTACGTTTGAAGTGCTTGTAAGCGAACTTTGAGAAGACAATGGGGCGTGAGTGGATGCTGCATTGTCGCACCCCATTGCTGGTAAAATATCTGCTGCGCACCGGCACTATTTTATGAAGATTATCCAGGTTTTCATTGCTCAGTGCATAACAATTGGATGTGCAAGGTCTGGTGTACACAGAACTATCAATGCTCGCTTTTGACATGGTGCTGTTCGGTGTTTGGCTCAACTTTGATTTGAAAATTCATCAAACTAGGCGCTGATAGTGTATGGCGGTCTTGCGATGACAAGATGAGAGATGCTCGAATGCGAATTAAATTCGAGTCTATTATTTAGACCATCGTTTACTGCAGAGCTGCAATCAACACTCAATGTCGTCAAAGACACCGACGAAATGATTTGTTGATCGGTATTCAATTGCCACCAATTTTGCTGTAAACTTGTTCGCACAAGCGCGAAGGAAACATAACTACTTATTTTCCATATTGAATTTTGAATTGTTCTGTCAACCTTATGACTTTCCAATAGTTTATTAATTGTTCAACAATTTTGAACTTTCCGCACGAATTGATTTAAATTTGCCGCGCAATCTTCGGGCCTCTTCGTGCGTTCGTGGAGCTGAACGTCCATCTCTAAGGTTACGTTATGCAATCACAATATTTGAGACTGGTCGCTCCGCGCATGGATTTCTGCAGCGTGGTGTACGCGGCGCGGTGATGGAGAGGAGGAATTAAGCTAATGTATTTTTAAAGCGTGCGCCCATATCGGTTATGATCCGCCGCGCAGGCAAAGTCGGTAAACTCGTTTTGCAGCGATTTGGAACTTCGGCGTGCGCGCTGGGAGCGAAACAGTCGAGAGCTAGTGTTCACATATCATGTAAGTTAGCGCAGAGCGCGTGTTAACTCTATTGCTGCCTTACAAGTCGCACTGCTTTGACATTGACGTTGGAAACCGAATAGCCGATTCTTACTTTTGACCCAAATTTCTCCTCGGCGCAGTGCATTGGTGAGCCATAAGTAAGCGCGCTCACGGCGCACTATATCACACTGCAGCTCGTTCTGTTGCTACGAATGCCTTCGCTAGCCATTGCACCAGAACGCTCAGTCATTACCGGTTTGCGCGCTCGTTGGTTTGGTACCTAGTGAGCCGGCATTGTACAGTAGTAGATTCCATTTGCTCCTCTT
The DNA here is from genome assembly GCA_010014765.2 of Aenictocupidus jacobsonorum. NCBI lineage: Eukaryota > Metazoa > Arthropoda > Insecta > Coleoptera > Staphylinidae > Aenictocupidus > Aenictocupidus jacobsonorum. The sequence continues at coordinate 4,298 of JAAAKC020048573.1, read as the reverse complement.
TGTGCAGCAGTAGGTGGGATGGCCGACAAAGAAGAACTCCGAAAACGGTTGACACCGTTGCAGTACCAAGTGACGCAAGAAAAGGGCACAGAGCGTCCCTTCACAGGTGAGTTTAAAACATCGCAAAAAAGCGGAACTTTGCAAAGGCGAAAACGAATACAAGGCACAAGTTACTAGGCAATTGTATTATATGTTACATTTGGTAACATTTTAAATGCTTTGGTGGTGAATTTATTTTAAAGGATGTTATAACAAAACATATGACAAGGGAACTTACATCTGCATTTGCTGCGAACAGCCGCTGTTTGCCTCTGATACGAAATACGACAGCGGTTGCGGCTGGCCAGCGTTTAACGAGGTCCTTGCCGAGGGGCGCGTAAACCTCTCCCCGGACACCAGCGGTGGTACGTAAACACACTTCAGAATTTTTAGAATCCAAGTCTGTTAATCACACTTATGTTTAGCAAGCTTGCACTTTCTGGATTGGTTTAATAATAAAATAAAATTTGTTAGTGACTATCACAACATGTTGACAAACTAATTCGATATAATTTAATTTGCTTGCTGTGATTTTGAATCAAGCAGAATTGAATTACAAATTGAAACTTACGCGGCTTCCGATACATGATTGAAACAGCTAGACTTGTGTTGAAAGAACTATTTATTGTCATTATCAACATATAATGACTATCATTAGCTAAATAAACTTCCTTTTATGCCTTTATGCATTTTTAGGTAAAAATTTGGGGCAAATGTATAAAATCACAATCCAATTTAATTAGCACGTGCGATCAAAATGATTCAATTCTGCTTGCATTCCTTCTTTGTAAAGCACCTCATAAAATGACACGGTACACTGAAAATTACCAACAAACACCGTGTCATTCAAGTCGATCTGGGTTGATTATTTGTGTGTGCCATTTGCGATATGTGATGCGTGTCGTGTGCCAGTGTAATCTCCTATTATGAATAATTTCCTGCTGTTGAATCACTTCCCATTCTCATGTTTTGTATCCTAGGTTGGTTTCTTTAGGTGGAATGCAAATTCAGTGTTCTAACCGCTCGTAAACTCATGTAAGCGATTATGTAACAAACAGTCATGGTGAAACTCGTACGCGTGACATTTATCTGTAGTAATTACATTGTACATACCTTGACACACACAAGTTGTCGATTTAATGCAGATATTAAGCAGCACTTGAGCTCGTGTCTCTCGCATAAATTGATGCAACGTCGAAACTGTTTGCAAATATCGTCACAACGTGAATCCGGCTGCGCGGCGGTATGGCGGAACGTAAATATTAATCGGTGGATGGCCGGCTGGATTTATTTTCGGCCCGTGTATGTTAAACAATTCCGCCTGCCTTTGGCGGAGCCGCAGCGCAGATGAATTTGCCGCCGCTGCCGATGGAGTTGCACTAAGCAAAGATCGCGCAACAAGCGCTTCATTATGGTTTTGTACCATTGTCTCGGCGCTCTCGTCACAGTCGGCACTTATTACAGTTTATTCTTGTAGATTGAGTACGTGTCACTCTAAAACGGTCCAGTTATTAGGCGTGTTAGCGAAGCCGAACGACTGATCATTTGGTGCGCGACGTGTGATCGTTTGCGACGTAATTCTTTCAACTACGTACACGAAACGCGTCCACACAATAAATTGCCATTGGGCCTGCCCTGTATTCGCTCTTGGTGTAGGCGTCAATGTACCTGCTAATTATAAATTTATTAAGGACATGTGATACGCATGACTCCGATTGCAGTGCTTGAGGACGTAGCTGTACCAACCAACCGTAACTGTACCAAGTTAGGACGCTTTTGCGGCTGCATACATAATTAAGCGGCCATTGTTTTGTTTGTTGACAATAGCGCACTTTGTAATCATCAATTGTTTGTGACATAATCGCTGAAAGCTTCATGGAATGACAAAATTGGCTGCATCGTGGATTTCTTTCGTAGACCGTTTGCTTTCGAATGTAATTGGGTGAGATTTTGTTTTTGGGGCTAATAATGTACTGTTTTTCTCTTTCCTTTTCATCGACATCCTCTCCCGCCGCACACTTCTTTCTCTCACTATCTGAACTAAAAATGCGCTTTCGTGCTCCATTTGGGTTATTTCTTTGATTTCCATTCGCGTACACACACAAATGACACGCATTGCTAATGTCACGTTCGTTATGGCGACATCACCATCACATCTCGTACACACGTGCACGTGCTACATACCCACGTGGTTTATTTATTTCGGTCATCACACCCCGACCACCTCCAAAAACAAATAATACCCGATCTGCTGGCGCCCTGGCACGTCCCCCTCATTCAGTTGGAGCTAACCTTCTACTCCTGATAACCCAACCAGGTCGAGTGCGCACCGAAGTCACCTGCTCAAAGTGCAACGCTCACTTGGGCCACGTGTTCGGCGACGGGCCGCCACCGACTGGCAAGCGGTTCTGCATCAACTCGGCTTCCATTAAGTTCATACCGGCCGCCAAAGATGAGGAGCAGAGCTAATCGAGGTGGATTCATAGCGTGGACTGGCTCCTTGCGATGTCACTTTTGGCCTGTTGTAACAAAATGTCCTAATTAATGTGTTACTGTACAGTGGATACCTCTTTACCTTGATTAGTGGACTAACAATACTTTATATATATTTCTAGTGTGTATTGTATTTACTTTCACAATATCAGCATTATATTAAATAACTGACTTAAAAATGTTAAATAATGGTTTAAGAGGAACCTTGGTCAAAGTGCATCATATCCCGAACCAAATCCACCGTTGATATGCAAATTTTAAAAAATTAAAACAAACAATTAAAAGAGTACTGTAATTGTTTCCACTATCATGTGAAAATTCTGACATTATATTGAAACATTGAAATACTTTCCTGATACTGCAACAACTAAATGCATAGTTCAGCTGAAAACGTCCCAGTAACTAATCCCAGGGCAAAAGCGAACTGTTTTAGTAAACTATTTTTTATGTAAGTAAAGTTATCCCATTGAAATTGTTTTCTAACTGATTGTGAGTTGCAAATGTAGATATACGATTCCAACATTCCGACACGGTTGGAGTGTTGGTTTCAGCGAAGATGATTTGTACGAAGTTATACCCGAATACCGCTCGAAGCTGCTCGGTGACCAAATGGAAGCTTCTTGGGGCATTGAGATGACACGCAAGCGGCCGTCCCTGAATCGAGCCATACGACGGGTGCACCGCAGATATTTTTACCGTTTCGTCCTCATGTTGATCATCGTGCAGCTGGTAAGGTTGGTATTTACTCATTGCCACCCTATAAACGATGCTGATGATGAGCATTGCAGGATAAGCCAAGCTATCATGCTATTCCACCTGATGAAGTACTTCGAGCAAGACGGGCTGGAAATAGAAATGGAAATTCACACACGGTACGCGTACCTGTGCGCCGCGTACATTGCGCTGACGTCGTTTGCCGTTGTTATAAGCATGCACACCTATATGTTGGGCCTGCAACACTTGGGAATGAAGATTCGCATTGGATGTTGTTCGCTGCTGTATCGGAAGTGTCTGCGTTTGAGTGGGAAGGCGATCGAGGACGCCGCCGTGGGTAAAATTGTGAATTTGCTATCGAACGATGTGAATCGATTCGACGTTGTGTGCCTGCACTTGCCGTACATGTTCGATATACCCGTGGAGTTGGCGGTCTCCTTGGGCGTCCTGTATTACTTCAGCTCTACGATTGATTCGTATTGTGGCGTTGCATTATTCATTCTTTTCGTTCCACTGCAAAGTACAGCAATGTGCATCAACGCATTGGACCTTTTGCTGATTATATATTGAGTTTCAGTTATTCTGGGCAGTACCTTTTCGAGAATCAGAGCTAGGACTGCGATACGGACTGATGAGCGGGTACGGCTTATGAATGAGGTGTTGTCTGGCATACAAGTCATTAAAATGCACACATGGGAGCAGTCGTTTGCTGCTTTGATCTCAAAAGCCAGGGCGTATGTTTCGAATGAAGACGCCGACAATTAATAACAATATGCTTTGCTTTCTAGGCAAGAAATACGACAAATTCGTTGGTCGTGCTACGTGAAGTCATTACTATTATCGCTGACGATCATTACGAGTCGCGTGGCCGTCTTCTTCGCTCTCTTAATTTACGTCCTCAACGGTAACGCGCTAACTGCACAGTTTGTCTTCCTCGTCGTTGCCGTATTTGGCGTGCTACGACAAAGCATGACCATCGCATTGCCAAATGCCATTTCACAAGTCGCCGAAACACGTGTCAGCATTCGCCGATTGGAAGCGGTCCTTCTGGC
>JAAAKC020048351.1:0-12679 GCA_010014765.2 Aenictocupidus jacobsonorum | reverse complement strand
TATTATCAGAGGGCTCACACAGGTCACAATGCCGTTAATGTTATATCTATCGTCACCGCTTACTCTTGTCTCCCCTACCACTTACTCACCGGTGTCCTCGATCATTACTCCTAGCGACATCTAGCGTGGACATTAAAACAGTCAACATAGTCTCTGAGCATATTAAGCATGCAGCTATATCTTTGACGAATGTAAAAAAGCCTATATGCAACTTTCCCGACATGGTATTATTGATTAACAATTAGAAAATTTAAAAAATTAGTAGGTAAACTTAATTTTAAATAAAAAAATCTAATATTACCTTTTTGACAATAATATTGCACTCACGCTTTTTGAGAAACACAAGAATTTCTAAAATTGCTACAGCTTCCAGGCGTGTATCTCGCCGCAAGAAATCGCGCAGACGCAGCGCGATTGTGTTGCATGATTGAAGTCGCCGACAAGTGAGTAACTCGTCACAAAAAATTGTTTTGGTTTAGTAAGTATTCTAATAGTAATAATAGTAATTCTGTAACTTTATTGATGGGAGAAAGTTGATACAATAAATTCAATTTTAGAAATGCTTAGCGGGCCACATAAACATGTATAACAGGCCAAAAGCGGCCCGCCGTCCACGGGTTGCTTTTGCCACGGACAAGTATTGAGGAAGCAATATCTCCAAATATAAATTACAATAATAAGATAAGTCTAACTATTCTAATCTGAACCACGCTCGAATTCGGACGTCTTTTTATTTGATACGTTGCGAATTGTATGTTGTTTTTTGTTGTACTTTATTAGTACAGTTTTGTATCTTGTCTACTTGCATACTTTTTTGCATACTTTGAAGAAATCTAAAAAACTGACGACATAGACAATAAGATTAATTTTAAAAAATCATTATCTGCATTGCAATTGATTACAGCTGATCTACTATCTGCTAATAGAGAGTTAAAAACAATATTGATGAATTGAAAAAATCACATAATCCGGAAAATTGTAATTCTCAAAATATAAATAATGAATTCGAGTCACTATATACTGATTTCATTGTCAGCGAAGAACGTTCTAAAAATGTAATAATTCATAATGTCGCAGAAAATAACCCAGACACAACAGCGACAACCTGGTCGAAGATAAGCAATGAATCTTATCCATATCATCAGACGTTGTTGATATTAATTCTGATGAAATTTCCATAATAAGATTGGGGCGCTGTGACGAAACAAATAGACCTATCAAAGTTATGTTGGATAGCTCATCTTGGGTTCTACATGTCTGGAGAAATACGTTTAAGTGTACTCAACTTATTAAGATTACACCTGATAGAACGATTCGTCAACGTGAGCATCTTAAAAGTTGGTTAGCACTTTCGAAAATTTAACATGATAAAGGCAAAATAAGCGCTAAAATAAAGTATATGTCATAATGTCTACAAAAGATGTCACCTGTAGTAACTATCTAAGATATGAATGAATGCTGTAATACACACGGGGATGTGAATATACATGGTATGACCAATAAACATATATCTTGGAATTTATACACATTCTAAAATAACATGGCATAGTCGCAGCACTAATCAAATTAATAAAAAGTAGTGTTGTGATATAAAACGTGGGAGCACACTATTATTTGGAGGTTAGAATCTGTGGTCAGAATCTACACTACATGAATAAATTTCAATGGTGGTGTCCACGCGAAATTTTGCATCGAATTGGAAAAAGTTCAAAAAATCTTTTAACATATATTTATTAGCTTCTAATGGTCAAGCTCTTCCAATGGAGGGACGAGCAGCATTATTTCTGCACACTGTAGGTGATGAAGTTAATAATATCGAAATTTGAGGCTTATTATGGTCTTAAAACGAACATTAGCATTGAAAGGCACAAATTTAATAATCGAGTGTAGACACAGTATGAACTCAGGAAATCAGATAGTTCCTGCAAAATCTACGAATTAAAAATGGATTGTTACGAGAGGAAAATCTTACACTTGAAAGAACGGTTCGCATCTCTCATGCAGCCGGTGACGTCAATGAGCCAATGAAGGAACTAAACACTGACGACAGGGAAGCCAACGTTGGAACAATTAATAAATATAAAATAGTTGATGATCACAAGTATAATAAAAAGAGCAAAAGCTATATCCCACAGGGAGATTCCATGGGGAGTTCAAGTAGTTCAGGGGAATGCAATGTTCACTTTATATACATGTGATTGATCATATTAATATTAATAATCTTTATTTACAAAACGGTTTTAAAATTATAAATTCATATGTCTTGTTACGATGGTCGGTTAAGTGTGTCAAAAGTTCGCAAAATTAGTCGAACGCGCCGTGCGAATTGGACGTCTAAAAACCAATTGTGCTGCAAAGGGTGAAAGTTCGTGCGCCGGTCGGCACCCAAGTGTGCTCTGGGTATATGTGTATATGGTGCTAGATGGCCAGTTCCTAACATTCGCCCATCCTGACCTTCACTCCTCCTCGACTGTGTAGTCAGCTAAGTAGGCTGGCCATCGGGAAGGCTTGGAGCTTCTTTTCGGTCGCTCCTCACTGTCTGGCTCCTCCTCGTGGGTGTCAACCAGGACTTTTTAGGACCGGTTTGGATGTCAGGGCTTCCTTCAACTCCTGGAAGGCGTGTTGATGATTGATTGTCCAGATAAACTTCTCACTCTTCTTCAACAGGTTGTTGAGGCTCGCCGTCTTCGCTCCAAAGTTTATGATGAAGCTCCGAAAGTAGCTTGACATGCCGAGGAATCGTGTCAATTGGTAGATATCCTCCGGAACGGGAAAATCTATAATTGCATTCAGCTTTGTCGTGCCAGGTTCGAGGCCCTGGGCGCTAATCCATTTTTCCACGCTTAGAGTTAGTCCTTCCTGTTTTAAGGCCGCCAACACCTTCTCTAGGCGGACCTTTATATCATTCCAGTCGACTGTCGGAATTAGAATGTCGTGAAGATAAAACAGTACAACTTCGTTTCTTAGTGGCCCCAATACTTTCAGCATTAATTTCGAGAAGTAGAAAGATGTGTTGGAGAGTACGAACACTATTCGTGTAAACTCGCCTGTTTGATCGGGAGTAATAAATGCAGTTTTACGGCATGCCGCCTCGGGTAGTGGTACTTGTAGATAACGGAGTGCAAAATCTAACGTCGTGAAGACCTTCGCATTTCATATTGTCATCAAACTTTCGTCGATGTTGGACAGAGGGAACGGCATTGCTTCTGTCTGGTTGTTCAGACGTCGGTATTTCACCACCATGCGGTATTCGCCAGTTTTCTTTTTGACTAATAATACGGGGCTTGCGTACGGGGATGTGGTATCCGTGATCAGTCCTGCCTCGCAATAGCCTGCGATTTCTTTAATTTCCATCTCCATTAGGTTAGTGCATCCTAGCTCCTTGATGCAAGTGGCAATCGTCTCGCGGTACTCGTTCAGGAGGCGTCCTAAGTTCTCCTTTACCTCGGGCTCGGTGTCCGAGTCAACGTTGATTTCTTCGAGTGGGATCTCGATGGAGTAAGCGTTTACAGGTTCCAGCTCGTGCATGGAGTCGTGCACCAGGGTGGCGTTCTTTTTCACGCGAATCTGATTGCCAGACAAGTTTAGCATCGGAAGCAGCAGGACGGTGCCTTCGTTGACGGCCTCGCCACAGCATAACGAGAATGGAGGAATGGTTGCGTCTGTAGTCAAAGTGGTGCAGGACTTCTTCAGTGCCTCTACCTCAATTTGAGCGATTACCTCGTCCTGGCTGTAAGAGAAAATTAGGTTATAGGAAAATAGGTTATTGAAGGTGCGCCCAATGATGGCGTCTAGAGCCTGAGCGTCGTCCGGGACTACTCGAAATTTCACTTCATTCAGCTTGACACCATCCAGGAATACATTGATCACGATGAAACCTGGTGACGTCACTACGTGGTGCACTGACCCGAACGTCCTTAGCTTCAATGGTGTCCGGTTGACTGGAAATCCAGCGCTGATCACCGTGGAAGCTTTCATCGTGCACTCGGAGCTGCCTGGATCGACGAGCGCTTCCATGCGTCCGTTGTTACACTCGATCGATTCACATGGTTGTGAAGCAGAGCGGCGGCTGCTGACTCTGCGCCATTTGGTAGATGAGGTCGGCCGCCTGGACGCCGGCGTAGAATGCGTTGATGTCCTCGAACTAGGGCTTCCCATCGTCCTCAATATCGATGTCAATGATGGACCTACGCGGCAGTGGTGCGCTGGCAACACTCTGGTTGTCGTCTTGATATACTTCTTGATCGCCTCATTGTTGACGGTTTGGATTATGTTAGTGCCCTCCTTGACTGTTCACTGCGATGTGGAGTGGTCGGTCTTCTTACAGATGGAACACACACGTGGCAGTTGTGGCTCTAGGCAGTCCCGAGAGATGTGGCCCAGTCTGTTGCAGTTAAAGCATTTCGGTTGAGGCCTGGGTGCTGCCTCCGGTCCGCTTGTAGGTGGTCTTTAGATTGCCGTGATTTTCATTAGGTACTACATATTTTAAAAGTTTTTGTTTAAATCGGCGATCCTGGCCGCGTAGTCTCCTTGATAGTAATTTTTTTAGGTCAATAGCAAACCAAGGAGGATGTTTATGACAAAAGGAATTAATTTTAGAAACATGTTTCTTAATTAAATCATAAATAAAATTATAAAATTATTCAACAGATGAGTCAAGTGAATTATTATTTACTAACTAACACAAAATCAGCCAAACTAAAGTTAAATTTTATTTCAGTAGTTTCATAGGCAGTGCAGATTACATGTTGTGTCATTACAAATTCTAATGAAGGGTGGTAGCTATCGCATGGAACAATTGGGCAGTTTGATTTGTCTATTTTCAAAGATTCCTGAGTAACAATCAAATCTTGGATTTTACGACCATCATTTACGACATCATTTATTTGTATTACGTTAATGTTTAGTATAGTAATATCAGTCTCCAAATTAGGAGCATCGACAAATTCGTAATGAATATGATTTTCGGAATTCAACTATACAGTGTGACACTAGTTCAACACTAGTTGTAAATTGAATATATGCATCAAAATGGGGATCTACGGGGGAAATATACAGCTGCAACTATTATTATCATCATATTATCATATTAAAATTAATAGATTTAAAATGGATAAAACTTTGTCCAGCAAAATCGTTATTAGTTGGAATTATGGTGCTAGAAAATCTTCGATAGATAATTATCAGAACGCCCCCACCTCTTACACACTGACTCGTAGTTGAATTTCTGTCTAACCTGCGAATTTGATGTTGTAGAAAATTAAGCTCTGCATCACTAATGCCATCATGAAGCCATGTTTCAGTGAAAACCAAGATGTCAGTATCTACGTACAATGGCATTTTGGTACTATACATTAATTTTACGTGGAAATTGCTTGTTAATAAGTTTTCCTCCTGGGTAATATAAAAGGATTGTAATTTCGCTGATTCGTTACAGTTTTGTTATCAATGACGGCACTCCATTTATATACTGTTATCATAGAATGTGTACAAATTCTAAGATATATGTTTGTTACAAAGGTTTATTAAATATACACTCATACTGGTCACAATTTAGTTTATTGGTCATACCACATATATTCACGTCCCCAGGTGCAATTCATCATTCATTTGTATCTCAGATAGTTACTACAAGCGATACCACTTATAAGCCATTATGACACCACCCGTTTAAGCTTTTCTCAAAAATTTGCATAGTTAGCAAACAAAATTATATATCTAGTATAATTAAAGAATTTAATAAAATAACTTATTTCTAGGTATGAAACAAAGATAATACAAATAATACTATTGTAATCGCTATTATGAAATATAATCATTCAAGTAAGTTGTTCTCTCTTCGCACAAGTGATGGTCTAATCCGTTTAGTATCTTGAGTGTTAACTTTAATGTTTTTAGAATCCGTATTGGGATCTGGTGATCTTTCACTAGTAGTCCGAGTAGCTACTAAAGGAACTTGAGAATTTTGATAAGTTATCAAATGTTCAATAGAGATTCAAATAAATCTTTGTAAACATAGTCATTGCCAGTATTATTGTTAACCCTTTTAAGGAATCCTTCATTTCTGTTTAAGTTTTCACCGTTGTTGAGTGTAACCTTGTATGAACGAGGTCTGTTTAAGTTCTTATCTGTAACCTTACTAGGTGACCAGATGCCTTTATTCTAGAGTACTACTTTATCCCCTTTTCGCTATTTGATTATGATGCTTTTCTTGAGCGTCTTTGGAAGATTGGAGAAAATTGGAAAATTTGATATCATAGCTTGGTTTTAATCTATCTAACTTGATAGAAATGATACCACGGAATCTTCTACGAGTTAACAATTCTGCAGGACTTGGCAAGTAGTTACCCACAGGCGTGTTACGGTGTTCAAGTAATGTCATATATCTTTATTTCCGTCCATAGATTTCTTAAAAAGATTTTTAACGATTCAACTTGTGTCTCCATTTCATTTAGGGTACTTTGGAGAAGCAGTAATATGTATGATATTCCCTGAATTGGTAAATGCTTTAAATTCATGAGAAACAAATCGTAGACTATTATCCGTATAAAGTTTTAATGGAATGCCATGACTTGCAAACCATAATTTAAGTTGTTATTACTGTAGTTGACGTTGTGTCGTTACTTAAATAGGCAACTTCCACAAATTTAGAAGATTTGTCGACTAAAAGAAGGTATTCCTTGCCACATAAAGAAAATAAATTGCATGACAATAATTGCCAGGGACCTTTTGGAATTTCGGTACTTAACAGCGTTTTTTTATATTGGCTTTACTAAATTTAAGGCATCTTAAATAATTACTACATAAGTTCTTAATATCATTATACATATGTGGCCAAAATAGTAATTCGCGTGCTTTCTAAAGCGTTTTGTCTACGCTTAAATCAGGATAATGTAATTTGCACAGCATGTCCTTTCGCAACTTTTTCGGAATTATTATCTGCTGTCCTTTGAATAAAATATGGTCGATCAAAACAATCTCATCGCGATAAGGCCATAAGGCCAATATTGTTTAATTTCATATAGGAAGTCTTGTTTTGCTGAAGGCAAACCATCTTTAACTATATCACTTAATTTCTTTAAGACGATGTCTGACTTAGTAGCTTTTATATCTCTTAGTTCACTTATGGAAAAATCAGTATCATCGGGTATTATGCTAATTTGTGCATAATCTTGTTCATTAATGATGAAATTTCCGTCTTTCATACTAGCTCTAGAAAGTGCATCGGCAAAATATAGTTTACATCCCGGTTTGTAATGTACCGTAAATAATAATTTTGACAGAGTAACTTTTAATCTTTGGATTCGCAACGGACATTTCTCGAGTAGTTTTTTAAAGATCGCCTCTAAAGGCTTGTGATTCGTTTCGACTATAAACTCACGACTGTAAAGGTATTGGTGAAAACGACATCCAAATACAATTGCTACCATCGCTTTTCCTATTTGTAAATAATTTTGTTGAGAATCGGTTGGCGACTTTGATGCATAAGCAATCGTCTTTTCATGTTGTAAAATGAGCCTATAATCTATCCTTGGAACTATGAACCTACAATGTGAGTATCTCGTTTTCATCATAATGCTGATGTACAGGAACGTTTATTAATATATAACTTTCAACTTTAGGAAATCACTTTCGTGTGTCATTTTCCATGCAAATTGAACATCTCTTTTTAAGAAATTCCTATGATTGGCTGAAAGACGATACAGATTCGATATGTGCTGACCAACATATATTAGCATTCCTGAGAAAAGACTCAATTCAATACTACTTTTACTATTACTACTTAATACTACTTTTGCCTCAACTTTTTCTGGATCAACGTTTATGCCGTTGGCTGTGATTATATGTCCAATATATCTTCTTCAGGTGAATTAAATTTGCATTTAGTTAAATTGAACCGAACACCGTTAGGGCCGCAACCTCCAAAACCTGTTAATAATGAATCTTATACAGCTTGAGTGTTTCCGAAAATAAAAAATGTCATGTATAAATATTTTGACTCCTTTTATGTGACAAAATAAATTATAAAATATTTTATGAAACACCTCAGGTATAATACACAAACCGATATTTGTCAAAGGTAGTAATGAACGTCGTTAAAAGAGACGGTTCTTGGTCTAAACATATTTCCAGAATCCCTTCTTATCATCCAACGTGTTAAAGTGAGTAGCGCCATTAACATCACGTATAATTTTTTCAAAAGTTGGCAAATGAAATTTTCTTTAACACAAGTGTTATTTAATCGTAAAAATAAAGTACGAATCTACAAAACAGTTATCAGACCCATCGCCCGTTAAAGCAGTGAAAAATGTGTCATGACACAAAAAAATCAAGAATGCATTAGACAATTAAACAAAAGGTTCTACCAAAGGTTCTGGGGTCTATAACGGTAAACAATATAAAGAGACCCAGGTATAACAAGGATCTGTATAGAATATATAAAGAAAGCTGGCAAGACTGAAGTGGGCTGGATATGTGGTAAAAATTGAACGAGAGTATTGAACGAACGAATGCAAGGAAATCGGCCAGTAGGGAGACCGAGAAAGCAGTGGGAAACAAAAACCCGAAAAGACGCATACCAACTGCTCGGAATAAGAGCATGGTGCAGAACCGCGCTGGATAGAGAACAATGGAGGGCAAGTATACAGGAGGCCAGGACCCGATGTGGGCTGTAACGCCACATGAAGAAGAAGAAGTTGCGTTCAATTGCGCTGGATCTAGGCAGGGTCTTATTTTGTTGTCTTTTTACAATAACCACGGAATTGACAAATTCAGTTGGTTCATTCACAACTGAGATGATATTCCAATAACCAAGTTCCTCAATTCTTCCTTAAGGTTAAGCAGAAGATGGAACCGAACATTACGACACGAGGCGATAGCTGGTCCATAATCTGTATTTAATTGTATTTTATATTTATACTCTTCAATATTCCCGTTATCACGCAATAGAAATGAAAACGTATGTAAGGGGTTGGCTGTTATTTCATCAAGTTAGGCTACCAACGATCGATCAACCAAAGATTAGAATCTTGAACATAGATTCGCTTTAGTGAACATATAATAAATTCTAAATTATAACTATTATTCTTATAAACTGCTTCAAGATTAGTTACACCCATGACATCTATTATATCGCCCGAATAATTGGTCAATTTAATATGACATGGCATTATTTTGTCTGTGGCATTTAGGAATTTAAAAAAAATTACCTTTTTCTTAGGGTCTAATTTGAAGCGTAGTTTACAGTTTAGATTTTTACGAACAAATCCTTGGCCCATTCATTCGTTGAGCATTGGGCCGTGTTGACAACGTCCAACTAATTGTGCTCATACGAAGGCTCTGGTTCCTCCGATGTGTTGTAGATTTCAGATATACGCTTATTATATCTATTTCTCAAGATATGTAGAACCCGAGATGAGCTATCCAACATAATTATGATAGGCCTATTTTTTTCTCCGTCAAAACGCCCCAGTCTCATTGTAGAAAATTCATCCGAATTAATATCAGCAATGTCTGATAATATGGATAGGATTGATTGCTTATCTTGGACCAGGCATTGTTGTGTCGGGGTTTGTTTATTTTCTGTAACATTATGAATTATTACATTTTCAGAACGTTCTTCCCTGTCAATGAACTTGGCATATAGTGAGTCGAATTCATTATTAATATTTTGAGAATTACAATTTTCCGGATCATGTGACTTTAACGCTCTATTAGAAGATAGTAGATTAGCATCAATCGATTGCAATGCAGATAATAATTTTTTTAAAATTAATCTTATCAACTATGTCGCCAGAACATTTAGAATAAAAATACTGGATTTGTCTTTTAGATTTCTTCAGAGTATGCAAAGCGGTATGCAAATAAACAATATACAAAACTTTATCAGTATAACAACAAACAACGACAGACAATCCGGAACGTATCAAATAAAAACACGTCCGAATTTGACTTGTGGTTAGAATGGTTAGACTTATCTTATTCTTGTCATCTATATTTGGAGATGTTGCTTTCCCAACACTTACGGCGCGATGGTCACAAGATGGACGTGATACGGGTGGTTTTACGGCTCAGGTGGAAGAGAGAGGGTGTTGTTGCTCGAACGCGCATCGGGGCACGTCAGAGAGCATGATTCTTCGCGTCAACCCTAGGGGGCGGTGTGTCCACAACCGCCACACTACGGTCGACCCTCCGTAGGAGAGGGCACTACCACGATATATACTCTATTGACAAATCAGTTAACCCTATTTATACTTTTCTGCGTAGATTTCCTTCTTGTGATTTGTCTCCTATCAGCTTTTCTTTCCTTCTTTCCTTCCTGCATACTTCCTTATCTCCTCAACTTCTTTTCACCCGATTTTTCACTTAATGCCACACTTTTACAAAAGAATTTCTTATAAAAAGCATTTATTTCTAATGACACACTGTCGCCCTCTTTTGACAATTTAGTTTGAATCCAATTTAGTTTACTTATTAAATGTTTAACATCGGGCCTCAAATCACCTATCTTTACGTTAGGTAAGAAAGTTACTTCCGCCCCACCGCATTAATTCGGTCGTCGTACCTCCACAAACTCGTTGTTGCCTCTACCAAGGAAAGTTTAAGACTGTGATTACTGCTTTCATCTCTTATAATTAGCCGAACAGAAAACCACTTCCTGAAATGAAACTAAGCATTGGTCGTTAATTAATGTCAAAAGCAAAACTATTTCTTTCACTTCATTCAGTAAAACTACGAGCCTGGCTCATTGTAAAAAATTTGTGCCATTAGCGAAAACCACAAAACTGATTCGTCGTTAGGAATTTGAGGCATATTGTTGGAAGTATTAACACAATTTATATATTTCATTTCAGAAATTAATTCAATGTTGTGTTCTCTGCAAGGCCGTTTTAATTTAATGCTCTGGTCATTTTGATAACAATGTGGCAGCTAATCCCAAATTCTTTCCCATTGAGAGAATCAATATGATTCAGCAGATGATTTTTGAGCAGAGGACCTATACAGCGGCACCCGAAGCATTGGTCTTAACACTATTGTTATTCATTATTAAGTTTGAACATCAAACAACGATGACGACGACCAAAGCTTGAAACTAACTGGTACGCTAAAAATTATTACTTATTTCAAACAGAGGTGTACGGATGCAAATCCCACACCAAGAGCCTTCACCTACAAATATAGAAGGACAAATTACTTATATTAACATACCATAGTCTGCTTTTTCCTGACACGATTTTAGTATTAGTTAGCACCTTGTTTTCACGAAAACATCGAGGGCACACTTGATTAATTATATGTGATGTGATGCAGTAATATCCATATTCCATCATTATGACATCATCATCTTTGTTATCATCATAATTTAGGCTCTTCGTTTAGGCAAACAATATTTTTACAGAACTCACTCCGAAAAAAATCTTTTTCATCTTCAGTCTTGGATTTGAATTGACAATCAGGCCAAGCGTAGCGCATGGCTTTCTATCCATTCACCGAATTCTTTATCTGTTATGTTTTCCACTGCCTTCCATATTGGTTTCCAGTTTTAATTGCTGATTAGTTATTAAATTAATCAAGTATACCTTCACGATGTCTGGAATCAATATGGTTGGCAATTGCAAAAAGAAATAATTGTAATCAGAAGGATCATTGGTTATGATTTTAGCTATTGCATTTGTTGCAATTCTTTGAAATGTGCTCATTTTGTGTGAAATGCTTCTATTTGCAAACAAAGACCTGTAAAAACTGAGTGAGCATTTCAATTCTTAGGTGGAGGGTATACCAACGTCAAGGAAGGAAGTGATCTTGACGATTTGCTACTTCCATGTGTTACACTCTTCACATTCCGTAATATGCACAATGTGAAACCTCTGAACCACAAACTGCATATGCGAGTGAACATTATTTTCATATTCCGGTGTTTCAGTATTTGCGAAAAAAAATTACTATCTACACCTCTGAACGATTGATAGGTGTAATGCTCAGAGACTTCGTGGCATCAGTTTCCAAAGTAAACCGGTCACAAGAACATTCTGAAACACAATAATAGAGGGATTAGGCAGTAATAGACAAGAGGGGCCGAATAGTACAAGAGAGTCTAACAGTAAGAGGAAGTTTTGAGAAGAAATAGCAGAAGGAAGGAAAGTGAGGTTAGAAGAGGCGAGGACAGAGTAGTAGTTAGTAAAATGACAACGAGCACGGAATGTGACTCGGAAGGAGAGGACAGGAAGGGAAAGACAATAGTGTCGGTACCAACAGTAAGTACCAATAAAGAAAAGAAGAAAGGGAATGAAGCAACCGATATGCTAAAAATGATGAGAAAGTTGATGAAAGATAATGAGGCTAGAGTTGAGAGCGAGAAAACGGAGAGAGAAGCTAAGATAAAGGAAATAAAAGACCTTAGAAAGGAAACAAAGATATATAGGGAAGAGTTAAGGGCTGTGGTAGAATAGAATGCAAAGCTGACGAAGGATGTAGAACTACTGAATGAAAAGGTAAAGCAAATGTAGTTAGCAGCAGAGAAGAAAGAAAGAGAGCAGAGATGGAAGAATGTATCAATTGTAGGACCAAAAGGAAGTAAGCAAGAATTAATAGAAGCAGAGGTAAAGAAGCTGATGACAGACACACTGGACATTGAGGTAAAAATTTAAAAAGTTACCAGTAATAGTAAAGTATGTGTTGT
>JAAAKC020048240.1:0-12684 GCA_010014765.2 Aenictocupidus jacobsonorum | reverse complement strand
AGCTGCAGTCAACAAGGTCCGGATTGCTGTGATGATAGCAAACCTCCGATAGGAGATGCACCATAAGAAGAAGAAGAATGTATATATTTACCATGCGCATGTATTTACATTATGGCGCGGTGGTAATAATTTACACTTTCAGACGGGCATGAAGTTAATGAAATTCAATCACAAATGCATCGACGTCGATTTTCATTTTAGCTTCAACGCACACGCATACTACAAACACAACCAAATCAAGTTACAAAACACCAACATCACAGTCGCTTACAGATCAAACCCCGATTTTATTTATCTACAACTCCACGCATACACTTCATCGAAAGAAATCTTATAATTGAGATTGTACTGAGCATTGTTTGCAGAAGCAATATTTGCTTAATGTGGACTGACTTCTATTCCGCTATCAATTTCTTTCATAAATTCCGAAATCAACGATGTCACTGTGAGGAAAAAAGCCATAAGGCTTCGCATGCACTCAAATCCCGCGCAAATATTCGTACCATGGGGGCTAATAAAGGCGATAAATCAAACAGCACTAATGTCATGCTTGGGTGTGGTAATTAATTCATCGGTGTGCATAAAACTACCTACAATCAGTGATTTTTCATTGAAATCAGCGAGAAGCATCCCGGGTTCTCCTCAAATTACAAAAGTGCCAACAATTAAAAAGACAAGTGCCTTAAATACGATTCCGCTATTCTGAAAAAATCACTTTTACTCCGAAAAAAGCACTGGAATTATGCGTGATTCTTCATTTTAAGGTGTCTCTTTGACGAAGTGTCTCAAAAATATTCTTTCACTTAATTGTATATAAATTAATATATGATAATGCCTTTGTTTTAATTTCTATTAGATTCGATGCATTTACCGCAACTTGTTACCGAGTTCAGACAAGTGACGTTAGATTGCGCTGAAAAAAACGAAAGAATTGAACATGTTGACGCGGCTTAAGCCATATGAGGAGATGAAATAGCGCGATAGCTCCTCCCAGACATTAATTGGGTCAGGCCGCAGCCCGCTAATTATTAGAAACGTAGCCACCGCATACACACTATGCCTAACTGTACGCTGAGCACCGAAGCACGCGACTTAACTTAAGACTTTGCTTAAGTCGATTCTCCGATCGGCGATGGTAAATGCAACCGACCAGTTGGTGCGACAGTCGGATGTGGAGGTAAACGATGAATTTTTGTGTCTCACGTCGGAGTGCTTGCAAATGTGACACAACCTGAATCGACACGCATCAAGCACAGCATGATGTTAACCGATGATGGCGTCACTTGGGACTTCTGGCTCAAAATGCCATTAGATTTAAACGGAAGAGTCAAGACCATTCGAGTATTGGAACATGTGAATCAGTGAGAGTGAGTGTCTAGATTGATAGAGTACTATAACATTTCACTGATGTCAATGCATTAACTCAACTAAAATATGTGCATGTCGGCTAAAGGTGGGCGTTGGCCATTTGCAAGTAAGACTTTTAGCTCAAAATCCCATAAGGGTGACATGGGGGAGTCAAGACTAGTCACGTGACCTTGTCCCCATCCTCTCATTAGTTACCAATTTTAGCAAGAAATTTGAGCTTGTCAGAGGCGTCTCCCTCCTCTTATGGCAATTTAAATTTGGCAGTTCGGAAATGGCAATGGCAATTAATTATTAGAAAATGCTGAGAAAATGAATTCTGAATTCGGTAATGGCGAATTTGGGGTCTACGGTATAGTTTGTAAATGTCTAAAAGACTTCTGACTCAAAATCCCATAAAGTTTACATGGGAGAATCAAGCTCATTCGAGATGTCGTCACCCAGTCACGTGATATTGTCCCTCTTACATAAGTAAGCTTGTTAGAATCGCGGTGCACTATGACATTTCGCTAATGTCAAACATGATGAAATGGCGCATTCTCCAATTGAGCGGTCAATGTTCTGCTGATGCTGCGTCGAAGAGAATTGATGATAAGTAAAAATGCTGATTCTCAGAATGCGCTCACTACACACAGCAGCAGTAGCAGCAGCAGCAACT
This sequence comes from Aenictocupidus jacobsonorum, assembly GCA_010014765.2. Taxonomy (NCBI): domain Eukaryota; kingdom Metazoa; phylum Arthropoda; class Insecta; order Coleoptera; family Staphylinidae; genus Aenictocupidus; species Aenictocupidus jacobsonorum. The sequence goes on along the minus strand of JAAAKC020048240.1, from coordinate 10,661 downwards.
TAAGCAAGGCGAATATAAGGTCAGTCGAGAATAATGGAAACATAATGATGTCATGTGTGAATAAAGAGCTTATCAGTTATTGCGTCGTTACCACTGGAAGTATAGGAACATGTAAAATAGTGAGAGTGAGTGAGTATTGCAATATTTCGCTAATGTTAAGAGAGATGGAAAAAGTCATTCTCCAGCTGAGTGGTCAATGTGCTTCTGCCTTGGATACAATTGATAATAAGCAAAAACGCTGATGCTTTAACATACGCTGACTGCTACTACCAGCCATACTGCGACCATCAGATGTCGTTGAGAAGACTTCTTCGCTTTAAGCGAGGCTCGCAACCCACCTAAGGTACGTGTCTATGCGCAAACACTCCTACAAAAAGTTTGAAAGGATGCAAGTCAATGACCTTACTGCAAGCAATGATGTGTCAAAGAAGAAGAACATATATTTATTTTTAATTCTTATAATTTAAATTATACTTAGCAAACTGCACAAGCTGCTTCATGCTTACTTATTACATTAATAGCAGCAAAATTGGTGAGAGTAAATGAGCATTATAACATTTCGCTAATGTTAAGTCACATAAAGTGACACCAGTTTGTGCGGTCAGTATGCGGTCTGGATACAATGGATGACTAAGGAAAAAACGCTGACGCTTCAGCTAGCGTTTACTACTTCTACTACCACAAAATATTCATAGTACTATGACATTTCGCTAATGTCAAGTGCGATGAAACAAGTCATTCTCCAGTTTGAGCGGTTAGTATGCTGCTGCGTCGGATAAAATTGGTGATACGCAAAAACGCAGAAACTGAACTTACGCCAACATGGATAATATTAAGAGAAAGATTGCACTTTACCAAAAAAGAAATTGGAACAGAATACTAACAGGCGAGAATTTACATGCTTTCTGGTTACTAAACCTATATGGCAATCAAAATCATTTCTACATCTCTGATGCAGGTTCCATTTATGATCCAATGGTTATATTGCTGCAAATACTGCTTAGAGTAAATAGATCGGAATGGAACTATAAACCCGCTGCTTATATTAATGATCAGCAAATGCAAGGAATTTATGACAGCTTTAGGAAAACAAAATTTAGTGATCACTTTTTCAATATGGCTCCAAAACAATTGACTGAAATACGAATAAATGTGGACAGGATGTGTGACAACTGCAATTTTTTAAACAAAATATTATTATTTTTATTTATATTTAAACTTGTTCTAATAAAGTATTTTCTCCACAAATTATAATAGAATGAATATAATAAATCTATATATAATGGATATTTCTTCCATCATACCAGTATGTATTATAAGATTTATTCGGCGGAAGCTCATCCAGCTTTAGCTTTAGCTTGTTCTTTGCTGTTGCTTTGCTCATTATTGCTAATTTCATGAATTTTCGTATGTCTTCGTATGTCCCGTTGGGATGTATATAATTTTTGAAGCATACATTACATGTATATAATTTAGTACATGCAATAGGAACTCCGAAATTAGGCTGTTGATGATTAAGATTTTGCTGCTGCAGACCGTTCACAGGACTTTGTTCCAAATTGTTTTCATTATCAGTCATCATTTCGTGTACCATCACTTATCATTTTGCGTACCATTACTTATCATTTATGAATCTTTACTTATCAGATTAGGAGAGCTAGAGCAATTCTGTTTAAAAATATGATAACTGCAGATACATTACCCATCAATTCAACATGTTAATTTCGATTTGATTAGTCATTTGTGATATTACAGACACAAAAATTGATAATAATTACTACGACCTATTAATATTATAGGAACCCTGTCTCAGAATAGTGAACAAGCTTCAAGCATGAGAAATGACTTCAAACTAGCATTCTTATATGCTGAAGCCGATAACAATGTAAAAGCAATGTCAGTAGGCATAAAGTTATCCGATAAGCTTCTACGTAAATTTCGGAATAAATTAAAAGGGGCTTCATGCGTTAGTGATAAAAAAGTTCCTCATATTCTTGGTGCTGTGTATGAAACCCAACGAAAGACAGCGCAAGATAGAGTTCAGTGGGTGAATCAACAGTCTTCATTCAAGGAACGAATGCGAACTGGATTGGTTGTGAATCTATTTTAACCATCACTTCGTATGAAATTGAATGTCGTCCAGCTCACCTTGTACGGCGCTAAGCCCTTTAATACCGCATAGACTTTACAAGACGTCATGAGTAACACATACCACAGTAATGCATATTATTATACAGCGTAAAACTGAAACCTAGCATATACAAGGTGAACGTAGCTCATTGAAATATGCTTTTTCGTGCGATTTACATTAAAATACTTATAATGTCAATGTTTTTTCTTGAGCGTATGATGAAAAGTTGATCATTACATATGTGGGTTTTGTGGGTTCCTAAAGCTGAAGAAGAAAGGTATTAATGGGCTTCTTTCTACCACCTATTCTGTGGTCGAGTCGTCCTCTTTCTCTAGTACCTTGTATGGTGCATGACAGTAATTTACGAGGGATTCTACTTTTACCGTTTTGGCGGCAATATTTATAACAAATATAACAATTTCTAAAGCATTCTTGCTATTACGCCGCATTTTCATTCCAACGCAATAGTGTCATATGGTAATGAGCTGATTTGTAAATATTTCAATGAATCTCTTTCAAAGAATTTGTGTTTTATTTTAGTTGTTTTATGTTTGTGGGAGGTAATTGCTAGTAACAACATAACCACTGGGCTACACTGTCCCAGTGGTTATGTTGTTCCTAGGCCTACAAAGGGACCCAGTTTCTGGACTGATGTTTTAAATTTGTATCCTTGTTTTACCCCCACTCCTTATTTAATACCCCATTTGATGATGATCCCTTCGTTGGGATGTAAAATTTTTGTGTGCCTTTATGATTGTTTTCACTTTAGTTACCCCGCTTATAACGACTTTCTGATGAAAAACAACGATTGTTGTGGTCAATATTCTCCATATTGCAGAAGAATTTTATAGGGTACTTATATAAATATTAAGGTTATCGTATTTCTGCAGTCCATAATAAATATGACAGGGAAGTAGGATTTATGGGCACTTACCTCTCTAAAGTTGGAAAGATTAGGGATAAGTTTACGAAGGCATGGGAATCCTAAAAAGCAGCAATCTTGTAAACTGATTGAAATATCTTATTGAAAGATAATGTCCATCAATCATTTCATTTTTGGTTTTCCTTTCCTTTTCCTTCACCAGTAACTTTATGATAAAATTATATATGACTTTGATTATCATTATTAAAGTCCCTGCTATAAAAAGGAAAACAACTCCTAGGAATGCCAAAACATCCAAGTAAAAGTATTGAAACATTGGTATCCTGGGCCCTTTGAGATGTGACGTCTCATTGTTTCTAAGGGCATACTCTGTCCACTAAATCGCCTTTTCTAGAGGAGTCATGTCTTCACGTTAACCCTATAGACTGGATAATTCAACACCTCCATGATAGTTGACTTAAACACTTCCACAGTCAAAGAGCGAGGATAGACTATAAGATACAACCCTTTGTTCCCTACATTAGTTGCATTGGCTTCCTGGTCACCCATGAAAGGCATAACAACGGTTGGAACCTGCCAGTACAATGACTCCTCTAGGGATTTAACACCACCTTGGCTGACAAATACCTTGACATTAGGATGTCCTACAAATCAGATAAGTTTAAAATCTTCGGTTTTGCTAGTATTAAGGTTGATTTACGAAGGACATCTTGTTGGGGAGTTCACTTGATTATTTTGACATTAGACACCCTTCCGGAACGAGTATCATTCTCATACTTCCAAAGTACCTTGCAAGGTAACTGGGCAAAGGTATCAATATGGATTTGTCGCATCTCCAAGGAAAGTTCCATGCTTTTGACGTTGCTGCCCAAACTGAAGTAGATTACACCATTTGTGGCGGAGTCTAGGAACTGCTAAAGATCCTATGGAAATTGTTTGATAGCTTATTTTTAACACCAAAAAAGTGGTAGGATTATTGAAAAGGTATTCCTGGTAATGGCTTTGGCTTCTTTATATGAATCCCACCCGAAATACTAATGGTACTCGGCGTGAATGGCTTGACCGGCGAAAATAGAGGATTCGCATTGATGAAGAGCATATCAGTCTGGTCGTATAAATCGTAGATATCCGGTATATCCTCAACAAACATCTCTCTAGTCAACTCATTCAACTCAGCATTATTACGCCGTATATTAGACATCTCCAAGAGTTGCAATACCATTGTATATACCAATACCAAGGTAGTAAAATATAACTGCACTAATTAAAAACTATTACAAAGTCTCTATCATAATTGTTATTATTAACATTCCACGTTTTTTCAAGCGCATCAAATAGCTTTCTTTATTGTTTGAGTTTTTATTTATGGCTAAGTTATATTTTACTGTTTGGATTGTTTCGCTTTTTATTCTTAAGTTAGTTTGCTTCATCGAAGCAAAAAAGTATAACATATTCAGTTTTCATTAACGGAATGGTTTGTGTTGCTTATTTTGATTTCCCTATTTTGCTATCTCTCATTCCCGTTATTTTGACTAGAAGAAATTAACTCATAACTCTTTGCACAAATCTCGTGCGCCTCTCTCACCGAACTGCATCATGAGTTAATGCAAAATTGGTGGCCGATTATCAGCTGTATCACTAATTATAGGGTGCGACGTACCTTGAGTTGTACAAAGACACTTGGAACTTGGAACTTGGCACTTGAAACAAAAAAGTGATGGATAGTGATGGATGTGAAGGATGGACTCGAAAGCAATAGAATGTGCATCAACAAAACTCAGTGAGGCAGAAATGCAATTGGGCATAATTGCATCAACAAACGTAAAATAAACAGTAGTCCTTCATCCCAAACTGGCCGTAATAACTTTCTGCGATCTCTCCTCGTCCCGATGGTTGCACAAACAACCTTCCGCACTGTCAGCGAATATTTAATTTTCGTCATCAAACATGCGAAAGGAATTAGAAAAAGGTACTTTAGGTAGTAGCTTCGACTTCTTAATTCTATTACGCACTTGGTCCTTCATGATGACCAACCCGATTAGCGTCGTAATCGTCCTCTCAAGAAACAAGAAAGAAGATATCTCCCTGAAAGGTAAGCCATGCCTCGTGCAAATCATGTGACTGTGCATCCATACACAACACCCCAAATACAGTTGCTCAGGAAACAAAACATAGCAAAATACGTTAGACATTACCGGATTACAATATGTTTAAGACAGTCCAATCGCTGTTCGAAAATGAATACGGCATCAAAAATTCAGTTAAACAAACAAACTTCATTCTCACCTCATTGTGAGTTAGGTTTTTGAGCGGGAATGCTAATTGGTTACTGATCGATCATTCCAAGAGAACAACCTATACAAAATCCGTTAGAACGAGACTAAAAACTCCGCTTCTACTTAAAGTCCAGTTTTTAAAAATAGTTAATCAATTGATATACGAGAAATATCATATTAAATTTGAAATCCTGGCCGCAACTGTGCGTACAGGAAACGACACGGTTTGCCATATGGACACAATTCCATATGCGAAAGAATGAGATTCAACGTGTGAGGTGGAAACATGACACAAGAACGTGCGTTGAAACTTCGCATGGTCATGGACCCAAAAGGTGCGAATATTTTTCTACGTAATGCACTAATGAGAAGTTCTTTGTTCCCGGATTGCTGTGAGGTGGCTGAGATTTTAATATGTTCCAGGCGCTCGCAAGTAACCTAGGCGAACCGTCACGTTATCCCAACTACGTAAATTGAGGTTGCAAGCCGGAAGTAGATCAATAAGGACTCTGCCAAATACAAAATCTACCTCAAACACAACAACAGAACTTCTTCTGTAGTGTACAAGTTCCAATGTCATGCTGAATTTTTGATGTTAAAACTCTGAATATTCAATTTTCTAATTCTGAATAAAACACACAGTCTCAACTCACAAGTCACGTACATACGAATGATCGGTTGGTGATTCACTTTCTCCATAATGAGGAGGTAGTCTTAGGATTAAAAGAACGTTTATTCCATAACAGTTATCGATTTGTAATAATATGGAAACCGCCCATGATGATGATGATGATGATGATGATGTTATCTGTTCAGTCGTGTCTGCCTCTTGGCGATTCTATGGGCTAGCCTTCTCCATGCTGTCCGATCTTGTACTGCATTAGTCAACTCTCTTAAACACAGACCCGAGTCAGTTTTGATAGTGTCAAGCCAACGCGTTCTCTGACAGTCAGGTCGTCTTTTACCGCTGAGTGCTCCAAACATCACGTCTTTCTCTAATGAATTTGAACGCATTACATGTCCAAAGTACGTGAGCCTGAGTTTTGTGATCAACAATTCCAATGACATGTCTGATTTAATACGTTCTAGCACTTCTTTGTTCATTACTCTGGCTGTCCAAGGGATACGCAGCAGCCTTCGCCAACACCAGAACTCAAAAGAGTCGATTCTCCGCTTCTCTGCTCTTCTTAAGGTCCAGTTTTCACAGCCGTACGTGGTTAAGGGGAAAATAATGGCACGAACTAATCTGAATTTGGTCGTCATGCTGACATCTTTGCTTTTCCATATTTTGATCATGCTCAACAAGGGAAAACCGCCGGTACAGAGACTCTACCGAAAAATTCACTGCTGTATTTGCCCTTTTAGATGCTATACACCGGGTAGCAGAATGATCGCTCGCCGCTATCTGCCGGGGTTTTTTATATAGCCGAGTTGTTAGATAATTGCTCACTATCGCGTTCCCATGGAGTCGACCACCCTTACTCAGCAGAAAGTTTAACAAAAACCAGGTTTCTGCGCTCTGGTCCATTATCGCATTCTCATGAAGTCGACCAAGTCTACTCAATATCAGTGGGAAGTGACGATGACCAGCTGCCTCCGCACCTCTTTATTGACGTTGTGAGTGAAATGGATTAGGTTCATCAACCGGAGCAACTTTATGATGCAACTAAATATGAGCTTGCTTATCATGAATAAAGACCCTGTTATAGAAAGGAAAACAACTCCTAGGAATTCCAAAAGATAAAAGTGGAAGTATTTGTACCTTAGTACATAAGCTCTTTTGAGATGTAGTGTGCCGTTGTGCCTGAAGACTTACTCCGTCCACCAAACCTGCCTTTTCAAAGTAAGCTTGGGTTCAGCCAGAATATTAGTGTTAAAAATAACTACAATCTTAAAATAATTCCAGACTTGTTATTGCTGTAAATAATTGAAGTGAAATATAACAAAAACGGCTGACGTGGACACTCATTATCCTACATTCTTCGCTAGAGCATATTTCTCAGAATTTTAGTGGATTATAATTTGCAAGTTGCATTTGCATTGCTACTTACGTCAAGTCTGCTGTGACGTGCGCCTTCGGCACGTGGCTTAGTCGCGCCTTCCAAAGCCAAACGTCAAGTAATGGATAAATAAATAAATAAATAAATAATCCTGAGTCAGTTCAGCTTCTTCAAATTTGCCTTGTAGAGTTACGCGTCACTTAGTTTTCATTAACCACTTCAAAGGAAAAACCTGCTCATTCATTTCAGCTATTGCATGGTCCCAATCAATTGATGACGTTTTAGAATACATTTAATATTTCCAAATTTCAGAAGTTTTAAAGAAAACTTTGGAAATATCCGTATATTACTTCATCTCTTCTCTGGATTTCCAGTTGGGTGTGTGTGTTTGTGTGTGTTTCTCGTGTGTGTTTATTGCATTTATTGAATTTGTTTTTATTCTCAGCCTCCCCAGCCATTCTAAAGCCGCACACGGTCTGAGCGCTACGTCGGAATGATGCCCGTATTTTTGACAGCGCAGCCCATTTTTGTGAGTTCTTCAGTGATGAATTCGGCGGAGAGCCATTGGTAGCCCGAACGTCCAATACTACGACACCCATTGAGCTGAGGCTTTTGGTTTTTCGGCGAAAGTTCCTGGGGTTTGCAAGATGAACCCACATACTGCGGTGTAAAAATGTGACGCGCACCACGTTGACGCCATTCTTTAGTAACGAATTGCGAATTTTCACTCAGCGCGCGCTCTCTCTCTGTTATGAGAATTGGCGGTAGCGCGAGGCGAGGCGGTGCGAGGCGGTTCTTCCTATGCCTCCGACAGGATAAGCTCACTCTCAACGGTGGCGACTTGCACATTCTCTATGCGTGGGTTGAATCTGTAGCAACTCATTCTGCTGCGAGGAACTTTAAACTCCATACCAGTGTGTCCACGTCGGTGGAGCTGCCTGTGGTGCCTACGGAGGCCGTGATTTCGGGCTAAACACATACTCTGTCTATCTGTGAGGATCCGCATCAATATCTAATCCCTTCTATCCTATTTTAATCACGTTGGCTTGTTGATCATCCATGTAGGTCATCACAACCATTGGAACGTCACTGTATGAAGGCACCTTCAAACATTGCATACCACCTTGGGTGTGGAATTGCCTGTCATTATGATATGATAGGGAAGAGATAGGCCTCCGGGTCCTCCTTGTATTGCGACAGACAAAGCAGAAATAATAAAATACGAGAGGATGCACGATCACAGGCTCTAGCAGCATATGAATAAATAAGCACGTAAACTTGATACATATGTCATCTCGCACAGAAGACTGAAAACGAAGAAACAAAATGAAGTAGCTTGGCAATTATATTCAGTCATACTTAATCTACCTAATAATGGCCTAATGTAAGTAGGTTACATTTTGTATACATTAATAAAACAAACTAATATTAACGGTTAGTCAAAATGACCACTTTTAATTATATAGTAAAAAAAAATTAAAAATTAATGAGAGGATATCAAATAATTTCAATGATTCTCTATCAAAGAATTTGTGTTTAATTTAAGTTGTTTTAAATTTGTATCTTTGCTTTACCTGTACTTTTTGATTAAATTGTGATCTCTTCGTTGGGATGTGAAATAGTTGTGTGCTGTTCTGTTGTTTTCACTTTTGATAATCTACATATAACGACATCCTCATATCATGGAAAAGTAAGATCGTTGTTGTCATTATTCTCCATATTACAGATAGATTTTACAGAGTACCTATAAAAATATGAATATTATCGAATTTCCTGAATATTCATCTCCATAATAAAGCCGATGATAAACTTCAAAGCGAAACACGATCTTCATGCGATCCCTCATTCTCCTTATTTGACTAGAGGTAATTAAGTCATAACTCTGCACAAACCTAATGCGTCTCTCTTAATGAACTGTATCATGACTTATTCATCGTGATACTAAGACCTTGCAAACATCTATTTGGTGGCCGATTATCAGCAGCATCACTAATCATAGGGTGTGAAGAACCTCGAGTGGTACAAAGACCAAAAGAATTGGCACTTCGAATAAAAAATTAAAGTTTGTAAATAGCAAAGCTCATAATGTAATAAAAGAGACGGATAAACTAGAAAGCGATAAAACTGACTGTCCCAGAAATGTGTTATCTTTAGGGTATGCGTATAATACCCCAGATGATAAATGAATGTTTGCTCACGTTAATACCTTTATTCTTATTGCGTGTGTGTTGTGTCGGGTTATTCCCTTCTCTCTCTGTCTGACTCCTCTATTATCATCTAATTCCCTCTATTATACTATAATATCTCCCTTATTAACTGCTTGACCTGAACAATTTTTTTGAATAAACATAATTAAGTAACTAACAACTTAAACATAATCCTTCAAATAACCAGGTCTACGAACGATTCTCTTAGGTCCATTGTTCGAACATTTGAGTGAACTCTTTATTCAGAATTGATGTTTGGTTTCCGTTCCTAATAGTGGGCTCTGGTTCATTCCTCAGATTTGTTATATATTCATTAAGTAAAGTTTATATAAAGCTTCACTATTTGTAACGTCTAAGTTTACTTTCTTTATGACTTTACGAATTCCATTAAGTAATGATTCAGTTTATTTTTCAAATATGAATGATCTAGGTATATATTTACACAGTTCCTTTACTTTTGCTATGACGTATTTTCTTTCTTCCTTATTCATAACAATGTTTACTTTCAGTAAGTGTTTTCCATGAGCTGTTTTATTATAATTAAAACGTTGTTTTTCGGCATTTTCCTTTAAGAAAATATCAATATTTGTGGTATCATACATTGGTTACAATCTTTCTTTTCTAAATGGAATTGTTGCTCGAATTTTACGACCAAAGATTATTTAGCCAGAGTGGGTTGAATAAACCCCATAGGAGTGTTTCTCAATTCGAATATTGTAAAGTGTATGTCGTGATTATCTGTGGTAGCCCTTTTCAATAATTTCTTTACAGTTTGAACATACCTCTCCATGAACCCGTTTGATTGGGGATAACACGCGGAGGCCGTAATATGCATTATACCCCAACATGACATGAAATTTCTAAATTCATGACTTGTGAACTGTGGTCCATTATCTGTACATAATTAGTCGGTTTTCCAAATTGTGAGAACCACGATTTGAGTTTATCAATGATAATAATGCTTGTAGTCGAATTGTCCATACATGTAGTTTGAACGTATTTTGAATACTTATCTACTAATAAGATGTATTCTCTATATCAAAGTGAAACGGATACAGAGTAGATATTACCATGAAGCGTCCGAAATTGCCGTTGATAAAAGTGGTTCTTTAGTGTTTGCCTTGCTAAGTTTTAAACAAGTTTCACATGATGTTTTTAATATCA
>JAAAKC020047685.1:6069-16952 GCA_010014765.2 Aenictocupidus jacobsonorum | reverse complement strand
TTTTCGACGATCGACGAGTCCAATCCTACTCTCTTTGTGCTTTCCAGCAAGTACCGAGTAATGATTTTTTGGTATGACAGCAACAGAAACAAATAGATATGCATCACAAATGATTGTAAACGAGAAAACAACTAAAGGTGAAGAATGGTTTCCACTACATCGTTACTAAATTATCCCAACATACAAAGTTGCTACATTTGAAAGCCATAACAATCGATAAATAAACACTCTAGTATTTCTATTTAATGCGTTGCTTTGAAAACATCCACAAATAATGAAAAGCAAATAAGCGGGCACAAGTAGGAATAAAACCACGAAAGCCAGCAACAGCTGGAAAATGCTGCGGCAAAATGGGCGATAAAACTTTTTATTTGCAACGATAACTGATACACGTAGCTGCCACGAATAGCTTCGCAACGTCAGCTTCCCGCGCGCCGGTCGGTATACCGTTCGCAGTAGCAATGGGAAGCCTTTCCAACGGCGTATGCTCTGATCAGGTTGTTTGCTTACTCGGTCGCCGAAGCGCATTAACGCGCGCCAAATTGGTAAAAGTCAAATTTCGCCCAAAACGCTCCCATAGCGCTCGCGCTTCGTGCAAGCCAGGATCGCATGATGTAATTTTGGCCCGCGGCGGCGTTGGCACATTTTCCCCAACCTCTGCGGGCGTCGTTGGCCTCGCCTCGCCCCACGTGATGATAACTGATATGACAAACACAGAGCCGCGGCGGAAACAGCGGCGCCAGCTTCAAATCACCTTGTTTTCACCTCAACGCGGATGCAACGAGAAAAATCATATTTTAACATCTCAAATGCTGTAAAATCCTTGAAATTGTATCGCATAGCGAGTGTGAGCGCCAATGGCATTGAAGTTGCAAGTACCAACATTAATTACGAGTACGTATTAGTATTCACAAGTGCGGCACGCGCGAGTAAAATTCAAGTAGCACTCCACGCCGGTGCCTGCACGCGCGAATACTGCCCAAACGACGCATTAATAACACAATAACACGATGATGTTTCAACATGTAGTGCAATGTCACACACGTTCAGCGCCCGGTTGAATGCGGCTCAATATTCAATAAGGCAGTCGAATCAACATTGAATTCATCGTAATCAGCCTGCGTGCCACTCCACACGGCCGGCGCTCGACTTTATTGACGTCGATTGATATACATATTTCCAATAAATTCCAACCTATAAGCGCCGTACAGTGAGCGCCGACGCCACGCCGAGCGAGTGTATCTATCTTGCCGCTGGGATGACAAATGAGTGGCCGTGCTCTTATCGCGCGTTTGGATTACGCAAACGTCGAGAGAAACGAATTGGCGCGGCATGGGTTTTCTCGGCGCTTTCCCCGTTGAAGTCAACGTGGAAACACGACGAAAGAAAACGCGCTTGGCAATGCAGAGCACCAAGGTGGTTGTCTTGCCGGCGATGCGGTGTTGCGCTCGTTGCATACCATCGCAATGCACCGCAATGCACTCCTTAAGAGCGTCGCGCGTCCCGAAGAGGCACACCGCGCTCGCGGCCAACAAGAGGATGCATGCGTCCACTTCCCCGAAGACCGCGCTTCAACGGCGGTTCCAAGTAGATGCACGCGTACTTACAGTCTCTGTTACAGCTGTGTCCGATCGCAATACCGCATCGCGTCCAATGCACTCTTCTCGGTGGAATCACACACTTTCGGCACAGTTCTCAGCTCCACAGCACTCTCTCGCCGCAGTCTTCACACCTCCCGGCAGCCTGGCAGGCACACACGGCATGCGCGCGAGCACAGGGCAAAGGCGATTGACGCGCGTAGCGACGCGCACAATCCGGTGACGAGCCGCTGCGAACACGCGCACCAACACTACTCGCACTCCGCGTTCGCCATCACTGCTCACGGGTCTCTGGCGAATTCACGCTCAGGCTCTATCCATCTCGCTCGCCGCAAACCAACGCAAACGCATGCAACGCACTGAGCGCTTGCACGCTGACGACAATATGGCGACCTTAATTGAAACCGTTGACTTTCAGCTCCTAGCGCCCCCTACCGCCAAGTATCCAACAACTACAAACGAACAAACATACCAGACGTCTGCAGACACTCCAATATAAATTAAATATCCATTAACATTATAATTTGAAGCAAATACGAAAAACTAGCATAAATTAAATCAACAAAGATATATATGTTCCTTCCTCAACGTTTCCTATAAGGCCCAATCGACGTTCGCGACTAATACGATAGCAAATTCCTAAAAAATGCTTGTGCCACATGGTAACTCTATTCTTAGCCAATGAACGGCTGAATCCAAGCGCACTGTCATTAGTACCTCCGTCAAATGGGCAATTTTTAAAGAATATGTGTTTGTTCATAACGATTTTTTTAATGATTTTACAGATTTACAGGGCAACTGGCTCCCGAGGTGATGATAGCTTAATATTTCGAAGCTGTCTTCGCAATTGTCGTATAAGAGAATGCCTAGGTGAGCCTCAAACATGCAAAAAATTTTACTCGAACACTCCCTGCTACTATTTTTACAATATTTACTGTCTAATGTGATCCACTTTAAGATGATGATACATTTCTGGAGTCTCAAGAGAGGCCTTTCTATTTGAGACTGCTAAACTGGCGCTGCACTGATGAGTGCAAGTATTCCTGTATGTGGAAGACCATCGAGGACTTCCAGAATAAATTTGCACCAATTCCACAATTTTATGGAAAAGTAATGAAGATGAAATCCTTTAAATACCTAATATTCGTCTACAATGCAGTTAGTTATTAAAGCTTCTCTGATGGTTTTCAGTGGCCCTTTGTTCGAATCTTGGGCATTCAAGAACCTGCATCAGTGATATTTTCACTCCTGAATTTGTATGTCCACATATCGTGCATTAAAAAGGTCAGGAGCATTGTGAGAAAGGACAGCCCCATGTTTTGGGTGTGGCATGTATTTTGTGGTGTAAGTAATCCGAAAAGCATTGGTCAAACTGTTAATTTAAAATATGTGAGTGTTCATGAGTAAATATTGCTACAAGTTGTTAATTTATTGCAGGTAAGTGTAAATGCATGGATATGGTCGGCGGTGTTTCACGCGAGGGACTTTCGGCTGACGGAGTTTCTCGACTACCTGTTTGCATTTTCAATTATTTTGACGAATTGTTACTGCATGTTTTTAAGGTGGTGCTGGTAAAAATTCGCGCACTAGACGAGGAATCCGTTGATTTGTATTGCAGGGTGTTCGGAAATGCATTGCCAAAGCTTTCCAAAATGATCGTGACGGCGACCTTCGCAGCGTTTTTTCTAAGCCATGCTCATTACTTGAGCGGGCGGAAATTTGATTACGGATACAATATGGCAATGAACATCGCCGTGGGAGCGATCACCGTCCTCTCCTGGTTCGCTTGGTGCTTATACAATCGTTATAGAATGCCACATGTGTGGAAAGCTGGTCTCTTCTTTTCGCTCTTTGCGCTCACCACGCTATTGGAGATTTTCGACTCACCGCCGTTGTGGTTTCTGATTGACTACCACGCGTTATGGCATTTTACCTCAGCGCCCCTAACTTATATCCTCTACAGGCAAGTGTGTTGCTTCCCAGATGACTAATACAGACCATAAATATGTTGGTTTTTAGTTTTGTGATTGATGACTGCAAGTACCTTCGGAAACAAGTGCAATACAAGGATATTGAAAATGTAGCTAAAGAGGACTGACTTGGTTGCGCACTGATGCTGTATTAAATGCGTCTTTCTCTTTCATAATTTTACAGAGCCATCAGTTGAAAGTAGACCTGAGAAGAGGCTTTGTAAGAGTTTCGGTTTAGTTTAATGTATCAGTATGTAGTTCAGAGAAGGTTTGAGATGAAATGTCACCGTTTTCCCATTGCAAGCGTCCGGAAAGCGTGTGTAAGAATGTAGCCAAAAACATTTTTGAATAAATGTCATGTGAAATATCACTTTGATTGTTGGCTTCGCAACGTCATTTTGTGCATAATGATGTGTTAAAGTGGTCGCCTTCTCACACAATGCAAATGCAAGTGAACAAAATTCATGTCACAGCAGAAACTGAATGTTTCTGCCTCGGAATCGCGTCAAATCTACCGGAACTTCGATAAATATGCGCATCAACCGCCGCCAGCGGAGAAGGTCAAACGGAGACCACCGAAGCACCACCAGACCAAGTGCGACTTATCTTTGGCGAGCGATACGCAGTCGACGGAGAAGAGATGCCACTCAACGCCGGACAAGAGGACCTGCCAGAAGCACCAGCGAAAAGCCAAAATGCCAAAGCACGAAAGACAGATTATAACGCAGAAGCTGCGCGAGATCGATGACCTGCGTGCCAAGATCCTTGAGCTGCAGTGTGCATTGAGTAGCCACGAGGAAGTGTGCACTCTGGAGAAGCGGAGCAGTAGCTGCTTCAAGTGCCTGACGCGCTGCCACAAGAACGAGAGGCTGGAGCTTGCCGGAGAGCCGGATTCGAAAATGACTCTGGAGCAAATGAGCACGGAGGTGATATTTAACTCCAGCAGGGAGTCGCTGTCCAGGCACAACAGGAACTTTGAGCAAAGGTCGAAACGCTTCCGCAAGAAAAGGAAAGTGAAACGGCGGCAGGAGCTGGAGCCACACACGCATACCAAAATCGATGCTAAGAGCATTAAACAGTACAAGGACAGCCTTGACCAGTTACAGGGGAAAGCGCCGCAAATGCACAACAACACTATCGTCCTGCCAGAACTCTTCAGCTCGACCAAAGGCTCCAGCGAGGAGATGGTGCAGCTCGCCGAGAAGCTGGACGCGCAAAGCAATGACATCCAGGAAATTAAAACGTCGCTGCAGGAATGCATACAACTGCTGCGCGAGTTTTATCTGCGCGACAGCAACTCCAACGCCGAATCGGAGGCGAAGCAAAACTCGGCGCAAACGGCCAAGGAGGAGGGCCTCTATGCGATGACCTCGTCGATTGTCACCAACTTCATGCGCGAACGCGAAGTCGTCAACTTCCTGTGCTCGAACAGCCCACAGGTCTTCACATGCAACACGTGCGACAGCGCGATCTACACGCTGCCGCCGCCCAAGCACTGCAACTTGGCGGACTGCATGGACACGGCCGAGCCGCAGCGCAAGCTGACCGTGCGCAAGGCCGAAACCTGCGCGAACGCCAAGAAGAAGAGCAAGTGCTCCAAGTGCTGCGCCAAGAAGTCGAAGCAGCGCGTGGTGCTGGTGCGCTACACCGGCTCCAAGTCGAACATCGCCTGCACGAGCACCTCGAACACCACGCACTGCAACTGCAAAGAGCAGGACTTCGAGCTGGTGCGGACGGCGAGCCCGGCCTCCCTGAAGCGGCACGTTCGCGAAGAGGACGAGGCGGCGTGCTGCTCCGTAGGTAAATGTCTGCGCAGCCGGTGCTGCCGCTCTAAGCCCAAGCCTCGGCCGCTTATCCTCAAGCTGGATCTCACTAATCTTAAATATTATTGTGCATGCGAAGGTCACAAGGCGGGTAGCCCGGAGAAACACGAAGACAAGATGGAAGAGCGACAGTACCCGCCTGCCGCGGCAGCGCCTCGGCGCTCGGATTCGCCCGTCTACATACCGCAACATCCGCACCAGCTGCAGGTGGACAAAGGAAGCGGCAGCTCTAAGAGCTCCAGGCGCAGTTCGAGGCGCTCGAGGTATTCGCACCGCAGGACGAGGAGCACCTCCATCAGTTCGCGAAATCGCGGCACGTCGCCGCGGGGATATCGTTCCTGTCAATGCGATCCTGCCCTCACGAAAACGCCTCCTCGCCACCGAAACTGCTTCGTGCGTTGTCTGTTATGCATGTTCTGCAGGAATCTATGATATATAACCACCTACACCGCAATTGTCTTTGCTATAATTTCACCGGGCGCCGCTTCTACTTACTGAGCCTATTCCTATACGCATTTATGTGATGCGTTGCGATTTTGTAAAGAATGGAGCTGCGCCGCAATGCACCAGTGGTAACAATCCTCCGATAACAATTCAAGAGAGAAGCGTCTTCCTCGGCAGGCTCCAGATACTCGCTCACGTCCACCATCAACTGGAATCAACGAACATGTGTTCACTGGCATTCTTCATAAACATTCAAAGGAAACGCCGACATTCACCTCATCTTCGGTCACATTAAAAACCTGAACAACGCCGGCATATTCGGACCAAATGGCCTTCCTAAGCTCGACGTTGTGTCGCTGTGCCAAGGGCACAAGCAGAAACTGTCCAAACAGCTTATCGCCGTAGCTCACGCCTTGATACTGCTCCAGGAGTTGCGTGTACAAGTCCCGAAAACTCTTCAATCCGTGAATTGCTTTATCAAACTCGAGCAGTGCCCCGTATCTGGATAAAAGCAGCTCCAAACAGCGCCGCAACAGAAGCTGAATCTCAGGAATCAAGAACAGCGTGTCGCTTCCCAGGAAGGTGCATGCCAGGCGACAGAATTTATCCGTCGCGTTGATCATTTTCGCCAAGTCCGGAAAGTACGTTTCATAGACGTACACCCATCGCAAACAATTGGAAATTAGAAAGTTCTGGGCTACTTCCGACACCGTTGATTGCTCATTATTCGAATACAAAGCGATTATCGGACTGTAAATCCAATCAAGTGGCATTATGTTGCCGTGGAAGATATTTAACACCCTTTGTGTTTGGAGATCAATTAAATTCTGCAAGGAAAAACAGAGATGCATCAGGCAACAATACATATTACTAAAATAGAAGTGTACATACTCTTCGAAGACCCAAGACGTCAACATAAACCTTCTGTATATTCGCAATATCCTCGAGAGCAGTTTCCAAGGTGGAATCATCTGCAATATTTAAATTTCTTAGCAATGCCGCACTTGGATAGAACGTGCGACAGAATATTATATTGGCGAAGAGGTATTCCACGTGGCACTTCATCTCGGGCGTGAAAACGCACAATGATTTCACTGCAACTTCATAATATAGCGCCGTATCTAGTCGAGTTTGGATTCCAACAGCAATTTTCAGCAAGCTAACGATGAATTCCGCCTCAACTTTTGTGTACCAGTTAGAAGTCAGATAAAAGTTATGAGAACACTGAATGCGGGTCAAATACGCGTTTATATGCTTGTGTTTAAGGATCATTTCTTTTAGCTGGAAACAAATTCGCAGTTAACACCTAAACCGGAGCAATATTATTGCCATTCGCACGTACCTTCATTGAGTCACAAATTGATATA
This sequence comes from Aenictocupidus jacobsonorum, assembly GCA_010014765.2. Lineage (NCBI taxonomy): Eukaryota > Metazoa > Arthropoda > Insecta > Coleoptera > Staphylinidae > Aenictocupidus > Aenictocupidus jacobsonorum. The sequence continues at coordinate 9,750 of JAAAKC020047685.1, read as the reverse complement.
AACTTGGCTAGTTTATTGAGGAAGGGAATGCAACTCCCCGTTTGTAAAATTGGGACAATGTGATCAGCGGCATTCCACGCCACAGACTCCGAATACTTTAAATTCGCGCTAGCACTATGCACTTCGTAATTGTTTAAAAAATTAGATGACGAGTTTATTTTCTCTGTGATTAGTGTGAATGCAGCTGAGGCAAGGATTTTCTCAATGAGTCCATGGACCATCTCCCAAGGTAATTGAATATTCTCATGTACTTGTTGAAATTGATATGTTTTTGTAAGGAAATGAAGTAGGCTTGAAATTAACTGCAATTGTCCACACTAAAAGTAAAAAGCCAATACAATCAGACTATTCGATATTGAAAGCTGTTACCATAAAATTTTAGCAACAGAAAACTTACAGAATAAGCATTCAGGTATAAAAATTGCGTCAACCACTTTGGTAAACCATTCTCAACGAAAATCTTAACATATTCTAAAACACAGTCGAAATCACTGCTTTCAACCTGCGCCAGATAGTTGATGATGGCTGCTATATGTGTTTGCATTGTCCAAGAAGAGTCCACGTTCGTGTTCTTTAGATGATAGTCAACCAGGCGAAGGAGCACCGCGCGTAAAGCTTTGAAGTGATCAACGTCTAACCCGTAAAAGAGCAGTACTTCCCACAGCTTTAGGGATTCAATTTGCAATTTCAGCCCTGCATTGTTTACAGATAGGTGATCATTTGATAGGTACGAAGCTACAGAGTCCAACACTTTGTATCTGTTTGCAAATACATTTAGAAATTGGATGTATCATTAAATTTAAGTTTTTAAAGTTGCAGCTACAAATAAACTTACTTTTTGCTCATTTCCAAAGCAATATGCTTGGATCTACTGACCAAAACTCGTATTAACTTCACAGCCTGTGACATGGGTGTATTATATGCTGTTGTTGATTGCACTAAGGGACAATAACAAACAATTACTGAAGGTTCAGAGCACTTCTTAATGTTCCTTTCAATCACATTTCAAACCTTACCTGTTGCAGACACTTTTGGCATGAAGTTCCTAACAACACTCTCAATCAATCCATCAAACTTAACCAGTTCATTCACAACAAACTCCGAATCTCTTGCGAATCTTACAAGAATATCCAAGCAGTTGGCTACTGTCTCAATATCAGAGGGTCTAACCACATTGAAAATATATCTAATTCTGGTTAAGATCCCACTCCTGAGTAAACATTTCACCAAGTTCTGTTCAGCTAACTGCTGGTCGTTCACAGTGTCATCATCTGGATTCTCATCTATGCCCAAATTGGGCTCTATTGCACCCAAACCGAAACCCCACAAACAATCCAGGCAAGCCTCATCAATAGAGTTACAAAACAAATTCCGCAGTGCTTTAATACTTGAGCCCAATGTACCAGTGGTATTCTCATCCAAGCAAAACCTCAGCACAAAGAACACTTGCTCAATTGGTATTTCAATAATGTGATCATACATTCCTGAAGCATGTATGTTTAAAATGGCTGCAATAGTGTTCAGTGCAATGATCTTCTGCTGAATTACATTGGACCTTGAAATGCGTTAAATAATATTTACATATCTCATTGTATTGTGGTCCTAATAAGCATGAAACTCACCTGCACAACTGAAACAATTCCTGTAGAGTGTACCCAGGTCTGCCAGGCTCCTCACCATGATGATACAGTACTCTGTTTTGATCATTAATCTCCTCTTCAGTGAATGGTAACAACCAACCAGAGAAATCAAATCTTGCCTCATAGCTTGCACCCTTTGGCACCTCAGGCGTTGCAATGTCTTGCATCCACACCAGCTTATTGCCTTCTAGGAGATTGAAATTTATCCATTTATCAGATTGGGGATTGTCCAGAATATCCTTGACACTCATTATCCCCCCAACTTCAGTATCACCATCTGGTTTATTTTGTTGTGCAATGCTTGGCTGCCTGGTCTCAATTTTTGCCAACTGCTGATTGTGATGCTGCTTGCTCTTTAAGAATGCAACAATTGCAGGGTCCAAGGTGGACATTAACCTCTCCTTTTCTTCCAAAATCTCATCAGGAGTCATCTTGCTTATCTTATCTAAGTTTTCTAAGTGAATTTCTTTCCTTTCTAAAGTCATGTTGTCATTTTGACTAATGCCCACTTTAGCCCTCACTTTTTCATTAATGTTTAGCTCCTTGGAAGAGATATTAATATCCATTGGTTGTTTTTCACAACTTGAAGCTTTAGAAGTTCCAGATTTCAACTTTTTCATTTGCTGCGAGAAAATACTACCATTTCCTGATGAAATACTGAGATCTCTTCGTTTAGCTTGAGGAAAGCCAGTTGCTGACAATTTAAATGCTGATTGAATGCCTCTTGGCTTATTTTCAACAATGGTGCCAATACGACAGTTCTGAGGAATGTCTTCAAAAGTGTTATCAAGATGTTCCTGGATTTCTTGTTGCTGCGATTGTGACATGGGTGATTTTAAATCAAATTCAATTGATGCTGATGGTTTACGTGTCTCAGCTAAAACAGTAGCTAACTTAGTTAATTCCCAGTGAAGAAAAATTGAAAACCAAATACCTTTTGCTGACACTACAGTTGAAGCAAGCTTAAAATTACTTTTTTCTTTGTTTCTGAAGAATTCTTCTTGTAGCTTGAGAAGATCTTCATCACTTTCGTTAAATTTCGGCCTTTGATACATTTTACAAGTTGTGTATTCCTTTAAAACAAATTATATTTAAGTATCAGCAACGACGTAACTTATACAAACAAGTCATAAGGTTATGGTTGATCTGTTAGGGTGTATGTAGCGTCCTCTGTAGTGAAATTAATGATTTAGTGTTATCCGACTGTTATGCCACCTACATTGGAATTTGAAATAACAGAATGTGTGATCAATTTTTTAATTTTGATTTCTAAATTTATGGTTTCATGTTACTGCAATTAAATGTATTACTTATTGACATAAGTTTCAATAAGATCTATTGTGACAGATCTCTCCTACTACTCGGCACCGAACAGCACTGCATCTAAACACGCCTGAGCGAAGTGGGAGTGGGTCCAGTCGGTCGATAAATTAAAAAAAAGGCCTTCTCGTTGCGAGAGCAACGACGGCGCTCGCAGTACGCCGGGGAGTCGTGAGTTGAGAGGTCGTCTGTTTGCATCGCGCTGGAATACAAGCCGTTTCGGCCAGCTCGAGCAGGGCTGAAAGGAGAGTGCAGCACCCGACCGAGAGTCATTCTTTTGTGATTTAACTCAGGCAGGCGTGCATGCAGCTCCAATATTATTAATCGATAGGTTTCCGAAAAATTGAGAAGTGGCTGCAATCATGTTTTCGAAGGTTGCGCTTCCGCGTAATGTGCAGTTGATTAAAAGTAAGTACATATTAAAAATTCGTCGGTTTTAACACGGTTTCGACTTTTCAACGTTACAGTTTATTGCGATTACCTTGCTTCTGTTTACTACGTTTGAAGTTTGAACGCAATAAAACTGATTGCCCTGCCGTTAGGAGTGCGTTCTTATCAGCAAAAGTCAGATTGAACCAGCTGGCGACCATTCTATATCTTGTTAACCGTTCATTTCAGGATGTGCTGGTTCCCTCGTCCCAGGTGAACCTGAGTGTCCCTCCATGAAAACGGCCATTCCCGGCCCCAAATCACAGCAACTCCACAAAGAACTCTCCGATAC
>JAAAKC020047242.1:0-12742 GCA_010014765.2 Aenictocupidus jacobsonorum | reverse complement strand
TCTGTAGAAAATTAGTATCCTGGCGGAGTAAAAATTTGGTAAGAATGGAAGGAATATTATAAGGGAGAGTAGCCTCGAAAAAGGCACATTTGTTACAACTAATATATTGGGAATCCGGGCGCGATATTATAATGTCTCATATTGCCGACACTGCAGCAGTAAGCACAGGTCGTTATGGTATGCACATTAACAATAACATATTCACTGCGTTTGCTCGTTAGTGTTAGAAATAACTGTAATTATAAAATAGACTATTATTATTATTATTATTATAATTATTACTATTGTTACTGTCATAAATATTGCCGACGTCAAACATAGGTTAAATAATTTAAATCAAATATAGGAACACGATAATACAATATGTTATTAAGCCCATTTGAAAGAATTTTAGCTTTATTTTGATTGTTTTATCATTTGCAAAATTGTTCTACTTACGTCAAGTTTGCTGCGACATGTGCCTACGTCGCGCCTTCCACAACAGTAGACTAGACTTATAATTAGACAGACGTAGACTTCAAAACTGTCCTCAAAGAGTGACAATATCGACTGTAAAGAGGATTTAATAGGATACATGTGATGTTATTGATATTATAGCGTTTTCTAAATAGAAAAAAATACTATTTTAAGGTATCACCTCTAATATGATTTGCAAATATTTAATTCTTTGTGGGGCGCGTGGTAGCCTAGCGGCATGAGTCGCCACTAGTAGGTGTAGTTTCACTGTAGCTGCACCTAACTGACCGTGGTTCGAATCCCGGCAGGAGGATTTTTAAAGACCTTTACCCGCCCCGGCAGCCATACTGTCACCATTGGGTGTCGTTAAGACTTCTTCGCCTTAGGCAAGGCTCGCAACCTACATAAGTTAGAAAAAGCCTGGAAGGAAACAGGCAATGTCCTAACCGCAAGCAGCGATGTGGGAAAGATCAAGAAAAAGAAGGAGAATACTTTATAATTGACCAGATGGCCCCGGTAGTATTCCTAATCACTACAACCACGTTGCGACCGCGGACAGCTAACTCGCATAATATTTCCTAGTGACTCTAGGAGATTATAAGAGTCAGGGCGGAAGCATAAGTTTATTTTAGACGATCTGAAATGCTTTGTTTATTCTAATGAAGTTGATTTGGAACAATGAAAACCTGATATGGTTAGCAGATGTTAACAATGATAACTCATCTTAAGAATTAATTAGAATTATATTCTAAGTGACCAATAAGGTCTCAACTTCTTTGTACCCTGCACAACATTTTTATATTACATTTACCATTTTACGATATTTTAATTTTCCCTGAGTTTCTTCCTCTGGTCGACTATCCTTTTAATCATAATGCCTAAAGTCCCCGTTATGGTAAGGACAACAACTCCTAGAAAAACTAGAACATCTAGGTAATAGTACTGATATACTGGTATCCTAGGCCCCTTGATATGAGACGTGCCATTATGTCTGAGGACGTACTCCGTCCACCAGATCGCTTTTTCCAGCGGAGTCATGGGTTCATCTTGAATCTGTTCAGCTAGCTTTTTCACATTATCCCTGTAGACTGAATTCTTCAACACCTCCATAATAGCTGTCTTAAACATCTCAATGGTCAACGTGTAAGGATTCACTGTAAGACCCAACCCTTTGTTTCTCACATTAGCTGCATTGGCTTCCTGGTCACCCATAAAGGGCATAACAACCATTGGAACATGGCAGTACAAAGACTCCTCGAGGGATTGAACACCACCTTGGTTGATGAAAAGCTTGACATTGGGATGCCCTAAACATCAATAAAGTTTTAATTTTCGATTTAGTTGCTATTGAGGGAAATTTACTAAGGACGTCTTGCTGGGGTGCCCATTTGATGAGTTCAACGTTAGTCGGCTTTCTGGGAAGGGTGTTATTTTCGTACCTCCAGAGTACCTTGTAAGGCAACTGGAAAAAGGTATCAATCAAGATTTGTTGCAACTCCAAGGGGAGTTCTATGCTCTTTACGTTGGTGCCTAAACTGAAGTAGATTACACCATTTGAAGCGGAGTCTAGAAACTGCTGAAGATCCTAGAGAAATAGTTTGATAGCTTATTTTTAACACCAAGAAAGTGGCAAGGTTGTTAAAAAGATACCTTTGGTAATGGCTTTGGCTTCTTCATATGTATCCCACCCGCAATATTGATGGTACTAGGCGTGAGTGGCCTGACCGGCGAAAACAAAGGATTCGCATTGATGAACAGCATATCAGTCTGGTCGTATAAGTCGTAGATATCCGGTACACCCTCACCAAATACCTCTCTAGTCAACTCATTCTGCCTAGCCTTATTACGCCATCCATGAAACATTATCAGCAGTTGCAATATCATTGCAAACATTCTCTGAACAAGAGACATTTCTCCTTCAGATGGCAACAAAAAGCTAGGATAGAGTACGCCATGTACTGGATTGCCCATTATTTCATGGGCAAAGCTATATGCGTCTAGAGAATATACACCTATCATAGGACACTTATAAAAATGCTTAAATGCCAGATACAGCGAGGGAAAAAGCTCTAACATGAGCAAATCAAAGTGCTCTGTCTTGTTATGTACCAGCTGCTGTAACTGCGGCAGGCGTATCTCGAAGGTTATCACCTTGTCGAACAGCTCCACTAGTTCGTTAGTGAAGATCAGTTTTAAGTTGTTCTTCTTCATCCAAGCAGTGGTTAACTCCTTCATAGGTTGGTACGCCTCCATCACTCCGATCTCTCTAAAGTTCGGTAGTTGTTCCCCGGTGGGGTCTGTGGTCACCACGACCATGTCATGACCTCGTAAGGCAAGCTCGCGCCATAGCTGCTGATAGAAGATTTGATGACTATAGTTGGGTGATGGAATGACCGCAAGTATCCTGGCACCATTTGCATTTTGAAAGCACACGAAGAGCAGCAGACCGGGAAACAAATTCAATGGAGCCATCCTTATAACGACTTCCTTGCCCCCAGTATTCAGCAATACTGATTAAGGCTAACAGTTATTTTGTAAATTACCACCATTTTTATAATTCCTATGTATACGGATTTCATGGGATATTCAAAATATTCAGAATTTTAAGGCAAGTAAATATTGCTGCGCTTAATATAAGACATTGCAAATTCTCTACCGTAATTATTATTATTAACATACCAGGTTTTACCAAGTGTGCATCGAATAGCTTTCTCTATTGTTTCCGTTTCTATATATGGTTTAGTTGTTTTTTACTATTTGGAATGTTTCGCTTTTTATTCGTAACTTAGCTTCATCGAACCAGAAAACTATCACGTATTCAGTTCTAATTAACGGAATAGTTTGTGTTGCTTATTTTAATTACCCTATTTTGCTATCCCTCATTAATTAAGTTATAACTTAATGCAAAATTACTCATCGTAATGCCAAGACCTTGCAAACATACATTTGGGGGCCGATTATCACCAGCATCGTTAATCACAGTGAAGTGATAAAGTTCGAGGGCTACAAGAACCAAAAGAATTAGCACTTGGAACAAAAAAGGAAGGTTGTAAATGGTAAAGCACATAATATAATAAAACACACACTGGCACAGAAATATATTTGGCATAATTGTATCAACAAACGTAAAATATACAGTTTAGTCTTTCATCCTACATTCGGATAGGATACTACTCCTACAATTCAAGGAATACTCAGTAGATTTAAACATCATTCAGGTTTGCGCCGTGAAGGTTCCCAATGAGTGCTCACTTACTCCGTCCACCAAACAGCCTCTTACAGAGGAGGCATGGATTCGTCCGGAATCTGCAATACGAGCGAATATTTGATTTTCGTCTTCAAAACATACGTTAGATAAAATATTCACTTACCTAAGTAAAATATAATAAACATGGGTGACGTTACCACTAATTATCCTACATTCTTTGTTAAACATCGATGACTCCATATAATAATGAGCTCTTTCCAAGAATTTCTTTTTTGATTTAGATGTTTATCATTTGTTAAATTTCTTCAATTTCGAATTAACATTTTCGAATTTGAAAACGATTTTATAGGGCGCCTGTAATAATTGATTTAAAGCCAACACTGCAAGCAGCGGTAGAAGGTGTATATATATATATATATATATTTATAGATACCTCTTGAAGGGACCTCTTCTTCATAAGATCCATCTCTCTCTACATCCGCTTTATGAATCCATGCAGCCCACATCGATAACGGCCAGCATCTGATTCTTTGTCGATAGTTAAGAATCCATACTTTTCCTTCCAGCAATGACGACACATGTTCTTGAATTCTTCAAACCTCATGTCGCTGCTAACATGGTCTTCATAGGTGAGTCATAGATTCACGTCATCCTGCTTGTATAGTATCCGTATGTTATTGCGTATCCGTATATTATTACGGTCCGTATATTATTGCACGAATTGAATTTGGAAAAAGGTGACCATGACTCTTTGTATGCTCATCACTAGCGTTCGGGCAGCAGAGGATTTGTGAGAGTTCTGCAACCGCCTCCCATGCAAATTCTCCATAAGGAGGTGGAGGTGTTCCCCACGTCTAAATGGATTGAATCTCGGCTAAAAGTGGAGCCGCTCGGCAATAGATGTCGCCACTGGAGTTTGAATCTGGGCTAAATGGTGTGCATCTCGGCTAAAACTGGAGGCGCTTAGCAGTAGATGTCGCCACTTTATTTTGAATCTAGGCTAAATAATGTGCATCTCGGCTGAAAGTAGAGGCGTTTTGGCGATAGATGTCGCCATTCGAGCTTACTTCTCGTCTAAACGGTGTGCAACTCGGCTAAAGATGGAGACGTTTGGTGGCAGTAGATGTCGCCACTTGGGATCTTAGTTCGGCTAAGGATCTTTGATCGGCTAGTCACCAATTTACATAAATAAGCGCTCGCTGCGGGGTTGAATGTCGGCACTATAATGTCGAGGTCGAGCGCGCGCGCCCCCCGCTGTGATTGATGAATGTCGAATCTAAGATTTAACTTCTGGCTCAAAATCCCACAAGTTTTACATAGCGAGAGTCAAGATCAGTCACGAGACCTAGCTTCTGTCCTCTGATTGATCAGTAATTTCTGAGCTGGAAATTTGAGCTTACGAGATCACGGTGCACAATTTCGCATTTCGCGAAAGGTCAAGTGTGATGAAATGGGATTATTCTTCAGCTGAGCGGTCAATATGCTGCTGCTGCTGCTACTGCGTCGGATACAATGAATGACAAGCAAAAAAAACGCAGATGCGTTAACACGCGCTCAGTACTACTACTACTAGCAAATATTCGTGCGCATGTAATCTGATACCAATGCATTAGACGTTCCAACGGTAAATTCGTATGATCCTGGATTCGCTATAAATAACATTCTCTACCTTCCTGTTATTAACAAGCAATGCATCGACAACCTATCTGTGCGTATATTGAATCAGGACGCATATTTAATGAACTTTCGCGGAGAACGTATAGTGGTGCGACTTGAATTGAAACCAAATAGGTTATTATTATTATTATTATATAATTCGTTTCAATAATCACATGCTGAGGCCGCAGATTGAAGAAGAATATAAATTGAGGTCGGCATATGCAACGATTAGTAAAGAGTTATATACTTAGTAAGTAACTCGTTCTGCAGAAGTTACAAGATCTTGGAAACCGGCTAAAGAAATAAACATAAAATGGAGAGTTATATTCGTACTGCTAGTACAATCAAAGGCAATAAAGAAGGAGACGCAATGGAATATCCAGAAATTGTACGCAACGGCTTTAGTTTTCTGTTTGACGAGGAGCGTTTTGGGCTGAATGGCATTGAAGTTGATAAAGTACGAGACATTGGAATTGTGAGTACAATCAGAGGTTATCCACTCCTGAGTAAGAATGACACATCGCTTTCGATTGCTGGCTGGGATGGAGTTAAACATTTGCCAAATTACAGCAATGACGGAGTATTCTATATTCACATCCCGCTTAAGTTCTAGATTGTCTTTATTGCAGATTACCGCAAAATTCTAACGAGTGTTAACCAGGAATTGGTTTTGTTGCGCTCACAAACCGATAAAGATATTTTCAAATCGAACAGTAACACGGCAGTTACGATCCAAGCAATCACATGGCACATTCCTCACTTTCAAATAAATGACGAATTGCGATTGAAACTTGTGGATCGTATTAGAAATGATTGAGGGATTCTAATTCCGTTCAGGCGCTGGGAACTGCATGAATTGCCATCATTTCGATCAACCGAACAAGATGTTTGGTCAGTGAAAACGAGCACGGCTCTGGAGAAACCGCGCTACGTCATTCTGGTATTTCATATCGACAGACAGTAATAAGATTAATAAAGATGTGAGCAAATTTGATCATTGCAACATTCGAAACGTAAAAATTTACTTGAACTCTAAAGCTTATTCTTATGACAATATGAACTTGGACATACCAAAAGATTATTTGTTTTCATCAATGCCATCAAATGAATCCTTTCTATCAGTTGAAGATTTAGGCGGTAAAATCATCAACGATTGACCTCAAACCCGAATTGGATTCTAGATTGCCATTTTCAGCAAAGACACGTGCATATTGGCTTGTTATTTGCGATTCAATCGTTGAATATGACCTGCTCACCGGCACCGTTAGAAAAATTATTACTTATGTAATGGTTCCACAGAAAATACAGCAGTCTCTTCTCGACCACAACCAGCTACGGTTAGATTAGTCTACATCTCTATAATGGAGAACAACATCAACAACAATACTGATGGAGGCAAAATCTTGTTAATTGATATTCAAGGATTTGTAGTACCACTATTTATCGCGAAAGAACTGTCGTTGACGTATGACGGCAAAGATGTTAAAACACATTTGTTCAAGTCACCAGTTAAATTCGACAACTTGTCTCCGAAGTAACAACGAACGTTGTTATGGCTACAAAGAAAATATCATGGAATCAAGAGTAACGATGGAAATTTCGAGCTGCACCACATTCATAACATTGTGCAAGCACATCCTGCTCAAGTCGTAATCGTGAAGGGAGAACAAAAACAAGCGTTTTTGAAGAATTATTATCCCAACATTATTAACTCAGAACACGAGCCAGATTGTATTAAATTTCAAGAGCAATGGATTTTTGACTGTTCCAATCATTCTATATTATATGTTGTTTATTCAAAGGAAAATGTCATTGCATTATATGAATATGGAAAAAATAAAATAAAACTTTTTTGATTCTTTGACCACTGTTATTCAAGAGAAACTACTCACTTAGAATTGAAGGTGGTGAACTGTGCACGGTGCACGCAGTTTAAGCGTTCCACGTCCACGTTGGAATACTTCGTCGGTAAAATGATGAGGGCATTGGAGTTCACTATTTCCACAGCTAATTTTATTCCAAATGGTGTGTGGATTTTGTTCCACACATCGATTGGAATAGGATGATTTTGCTTCAAGTCTTGAAGCTTTACAATTTTTTTATGGCCACTTATATTATTTAGTTCCTTATCTGTATACGTTGACTTCTTCTTCGAAGATGAATGTTGTTGTCATCGTCATCATCATCGTTAATGACATTATCCTCACTGCTTTCTCGCTCTTCTTGACTGCTGTAGTTACGGCTGCTACATCTTCTCCATATGTCGTTCTTTCATTTGTTGCTGCTGCAGTGGTCGCTTGAGTTGTGGTTTCTGCTTTTTCTTCTCTTCTTCTCCATGTGTCATGCTCTTTCTAGCATTTCTTCACTCATAATGGATTCGTCTTGAATCGATCAGGTTTTCCTGATGTGCCAAGATGTTGATGCAACCGCAGTCCGACTTTTCTTTGGTGGTGGCGTAACTAACACTAAGTTAATGTTAATTTTTCGTTTCGGAGGAGTAACTTCCATGACGATCTTAACTTTGTGATGGTTGCAGCAGAACTGACCGCTCGAGCATTAACTATCGTAAATTTATACGAGAAACATTTCGCTGACTTCTTGTTGAAACAATGGGGAATCATGTTTCAATGATATGTATAAATGGTTTTGCTGACTTCGCGCCTGGATGATGGCAAGAAGCAGGTTGTTGAACCTTCATCAACCATCATCTCGATGGGAACCAAAGTTCGACATGGATGAATGGTTTCATTGATTTTACATCTGGATGACAGTAAGAAGCAAATTGTTGAAACTTGATCCACCACCGTCTCGATGCGAATCGAAGTTTAACGACATAACTGAATGGTTTCACTGACTTCGTGTTTGGATAATGGCAAGAACCAGGATGTTGAACCTTACACCCAATAATGTTTCAGCGATATGAATGAATGATTTCGCTGACTACATCTGGATGACGGAAAGAACCAGGTTGTTGAATCTTGATCCAAGACCTTAGCTAAGTTCAAGTCTAACCACCTTTGTTTAAAACGTCAGCAGAATATTTGTGTAATAATAATAAAGAATATTGGTGTGATAACTGTGCGCAAACCTTTACGCGAATCGATAGTCTTACACGACATAAAGCAAAGAATGAATTCACTTGTCAGTTGTGCAAGATGAAATTTTCGCGACGTGATGCTTTAAAGAGACATTTTAAACAAACGAATTCATTAGAAGGTTGCACGTCAGAAGAGAAAGACTTATCGCAAATTAAAGACATCATAACCGAAAAAGCTGCAAAGAAACCTAAATTAGAAGAAGCTGCCAAGAAACCCAAATTACCGCCGATCAACTCAACCATAATTGAATGTAGTGTGTGCGAATTAAAATTCAATAGTAACGCAAAGTACATTGAACTTATTAAATCAAAAAGGCACATTGAGTGTGAAGGTTTTAATAGTAAAGGTGTGGAATTGATCAGATCATCATTTAAAAACCGCATTGCAGTGAAACGAATTACTGCCGATAAAAGCATTGCGATAGACATCATCACATGTTTAAATAATAATAAAATAACGTGCATTGATCTAATTAAAGAAAAACTTGATCATTCAAATGCATATAAAGTGAAAATTGAACTTTTTGCATACTATGTGAGAGCGAGTGGTGTCGAACTGGACAAGGATGATAATGATGATAATCTGAAAATTGACTTGAAATCATTCAATGGAAGTGATTTGGATGAACTATAAGATTTTTTCAAAATGTACAGAAGAAGGCTAAAGAATTTCAAGAACGTGATAGTCGATGAGCTCTACATTCCGTATCACATTTAATAATTAACTTCAACAAATACCAGCCAATTCGTGGAGGCACCAATATTCCACTCCCAAAGGAAATATTACTAAAGAAGGCATGCATTAACATTGTTAACAATGATGATGCATGCATTGCATGGTGCATCGCCGCCGCCTTTTATCCAGTTGATAAAAACTTCAATCGTCCGACACAATATATAAATCATATAAAGAAGGTAAATTTAGATAATGATAAGTTACCTTGTTCTATTAATGATATTTCTATTGTTGAAAGAAATAATAATATAAGTATTAATGTATAGAATTTTAATTTTGATAAATCAGCAAAGAAATATATTGTAGAAAGTCCAGTATATTGTACAAAAGCAAAGCAAGAAACACATATAAATCCATTACTGCTAGAAGAGCAAAATAAATTTCATTATGTTTTAATTAGTAATTTATCTAGATTAATTATGCTTAGATTATATATTAATTATTATACATTAATTATGATTAGATGCTTACCACATTTTAACGAAAAATTTAAATTGGACGATCATTACAAATATGACCTTTCAAAGTTTAAATCTAGCTTCACTAGCGTTGAAATTCCCGAAAATATTGTAAAATTTAATAACTACCAAAATAAAATGAAATTGCCATTCATTATAGTGGCTGATTTTGAATCTTTGCAAATTCCTATAAAATCATGCTTTCCAAATGAAGCATATGTTACATTCAATATGAAAGCCAGTCAATAGTGGTTTATTCGTTTGGATACTATATAATTTGCGATTTTAATGAAAACTTAAATAAATATGAGACATACACAGGTTCAGATTGTGCGTCTAAGTTCCTAGAGAAATTAATGGAAGATGTAGGTATTATTTACAATAATTATTTTGAAAACATAACCCCAATCATTGAAGCTTACGGATTTGAAGCATTGCAATATGTTTTTGCTGAAAATTGTCATATTTGTGATGAGCCATTTTCCAATAATACTGAAAGAGTCATGGTTCATTGTTATCACAGGATTACTTCGGGGAGCTGCACATTTCAAGTGCAATTTAAATTTTAAAATTACCAAAATTTATTCCAATATTTTTTCATAATCTGTCAAGATATGATTCGCATTTATTCATAAAAGAGTTGGCAACGGATAATGAGCGAATTGATGTATTACCTCGTAATAAAAAGAAATACGTTTCTTTCACTAAACATATAAAAGTTGGTATAGATGAAGAACATGAGAAATATTTACATAAAGTTGCGTTTTTTTGATTCATTTCATCGTTTACGTCATCCTCTTTAGACAAATTAGCAACAAATTTTTTCCATATCTCAACGAACAATAACTTATGACAAAAAAAGGTGTTTTCCCATATGAATATATAGATCCTTGGCAGAAATTGGAATGGACTTAATTACCTAACATTGATAAATTCAACAGCAACCTTAATGATTCGAAAGCAACAAACAGTGAATATGACACGCACTGAAAGTATGGAAATTGTTTAAGGTAGATGTTATTTTACTAGCTGATATATTTACTAATTTTCGCGATACGTGTTATAATACGTACAAACTCGATCCAGCTCAATATTATTCAGAACCTGGCCTCTCTTGGGATGCTATGCTAAAAGTAACAAAAATTGATTTAGAGCTGTTGACTGATTATACTATGTTGAACTTCCTGCAAAACAGTATTCGTAGCGGTATAAGTCAATGTTCACATCGTTACGCCCAATCAAATAACGAATTTTCTACATCTTTTGATCCTTCAAAGCCAAAATCTTATTTATGTTATTGGGATGCTCTATTGTTGGGCAATGTCGCAGTACTTGCCGATCAGTGGATTTGAATGGGCAACTGATTGTGAAAATTTAGATATTTATGAGGTTGAAGATGGACATTCACTATCCAACAGAATTACACGATACACATAATGATTTACCATTTCTTCCACAAAAATATGAAACGACCTGGTTCAAAACAACCGAAATTACTTACAAATCTCTACAATAAGGGTAATTATGTATTACATTGTTCAAACTTAAAGCAAGCTATAAAATCCGGCTTATTGTTAAGCAAAATAAATAAGGCATTGAAATTTAAACAGAGTAATTGTTTGAAACTGTACATTGAGTTAAACGCGAAATCAAGTCAAGCTGCAACTAAGGAATTTGAGAAGGATTTTTATAAATTAATGATTAACGCAATATTTGGAAAAACAATGGAAAACCATATTTGCCACATTAGATATTTCAAAAACAAGAATGTATGACTTCTATTATAATTTCGTTAAACAGTATTACACAAATGAGAAATCAAAATTGCTTTATATGGATACGGACAGCTTAACAATGCTCTGTCAGGACAACAACATTTATGATCTGTTTTTAAACATCCCCCAATATTTTGATACATCTAGATTTCCAGATAGTAAGACGTATAATATTAAATCACAAAATAAATCAGTATTGGGTCTATTCAAAGATGAATATGGAGGCAGGGTGACGGATGAATTCATTGGTTTAAAATCTAAATGTTATAGTCATAAATTAGTAGATAATAATGTATTAAAAAAAGCAAAAGCAAAATTGTATAGTTAAGAGTTGCATTAAATTTATTGATTTTAAGAAATGTTTATTTAACAAGAGGTCGTTCTATGTAAAACAGTATTTATTTCAGAATTCACTGCATAATTTTTATACAAGCGTACAATATAAAAAATGTTTAAGTTTTGAAGATGATAAACGTTGTCTCCGAGATGACTGCATATCTATTTATGCATGGGGTCACTATGGTATGGAAATATAAATAAATATACATTCTTTGATTGACTGATAATTACGATCCTTATTATTAATATGCTACCAATAATCTACTTCCTCTTCTGCCTCCTCATCCTTAAATTCACCAGTCAGTATATTTGCTGTCTGGAATTTTTAGCCTACTGCCGGTGTGGGACTTTACCGTAATGTATTGGTATCAGATTACATACGCACGAATATTTGCTAGTAGTAGTAGTAGTAGTGAGCGCGTAATGCATCAGCCTTTTTTGCTTATCATCAATTGTATCCGACGCAGCAGCGGTAGCAGCACATTGACCACTCAGCTGAAGATAGATCCTATTTCATCACACTTGATCTTTTGCGAAATGCCATTGTACACCGTCATCTCAAAAGCTCAAATATCCAGCTAAAGCTGACCAATCAGAGGATAAGAGCTAGGTCACGTGACTGGTCTTGACTCCCCCATGTAAAACTTATGGGATTTTGAGCCAGAAGTTAAATCTTAGATCATTCATCAACCACATTGGGGGCGCGCGCGCTCGATCACGATGTTGTAGTTCCGACATTCGTCGTCCCACGGAGCGCTTATTTCCGTAAATTTGTGAGTGTCTGAACTAAGATCGTAAGTGGTGACATCTATTGCCCCACGTCTCCATATTTAGCCGAGTTACCTACCGTTTAGCTCAGATGAAATCTCAAGTGGTAACATCTATCGCCGAAACGCCTCTCCTTTCAGCCGAGATGCATACCATTTAGCCTAGATCCTGTGGGTGCGTCGGCGCGACGGCCACAAGATGGACGTGATATGGGTAGATTTATTTATTCCGTCCACAACGCGGACA
>JAAAKC020047020.1:0-12762 GCA_010014765.2 Aenictocupidus jacobsonorum | reverse complement strand
CAATTGCCAGGTAATGATGGAGCACAATGCAGCTTTCCACTCAAGTTAATTGTGATGAGTTCATAGTTCAATTGATTAAGAATGATATCACATTTGTATAGTCTTTCGTCCAAACCTGAAATTACTTGTTAACTTTCCTCCCGCGGAATTGTGATTTTACGAATTTTAAGTCGATGTTTCCCAGCAGGTCTCGCTCGGATATCTTGCCGGTGAAATTACGTGGTGCCCTATCCTGTTGTAAGTATTGTCTTCGAATTTGTGCGGATCTTTGCGAACAACAAGGTGATGAGCTCATAGTTCAGTTGATACATGATGATGCATCAATATTGTCTTTCGTCCGAAACTGAATTTGGCGGGACAGGACGAGTGATGTCGGTGTCATTTTAAAAGTAATGTGGCCATTGTTCCTTGCAGGCTTTCGCACGGATGGGCCGTGTGCGATTTCGGGCAATCCAACCAATCGAATTGTATTCGCACTTCGCTAACACGTCCACAAATAAATGAGTGCTGATTTATGACGATGGTGATGACGATCTGACTCTCAATGCGCCCTCCTCCATTCGGTATATCTTCTGACTGATTAAATAGTCCCTGAACATCTTGTAGAGCGTGTAGTAGTTGAAAAAGACCAGGAAAGCGGCGGATGCGACCTGATGCCAGTAGGAGCACAGGAACATCAGGATGCCGAGCTGCGCAAGGACCACTGATAGGTGGACCAGCAAGAGCAATCCTAGCGATCTCGATGGGTTTTTGAATATCCGCTGCAAGAAAAAGCGCGGCTTGTGAAAGCTTGAGTTTTTGTGTGGGCGTGCGACGTACGTAGAACCTCCAGTAGGTATGATTTCCGGGTTCGGCGGCGTTCGTTTCGGATTGCGCACGATAGATATCTTTGCCGTGTTTCACCAGCGCCGACAACGGCCAGATCACGTCGTCCTGCCAAGCGTAAGGCAGCGTTAGGATCGAGCGCGTCTCGACCCGATTCCATGAGCCCAGGTGCAATGTGGCGCGATGCAAGATGTCGCAAAACTTCAGCGGCAGCAGGTGGATGGCGTATGCGAAGAAGCAGCTCATGAAAACGAAAAGAACGTGCGCCGTTGCCCAAAACGCGTCGTAATACAAGTAATTCTGAAGCAGGTTGGCGTGGGGTGTAGGAGGCATTGTCATATTGCTTGCTCACATTCTTACCTGCGAGAAGCAGCAAGGGATAAAGCCGGCGTAGTAGGCATTAACCGTGGAGTTAAACAGAATGTGCTTCATGCGTGTGTTGAAGTTCTCCCTCAGGCTGTCCACTTCATCCCGGATCTGGTGCGCGCATGAGGTGCAGGCATGGATGTGCACGTCGTGCGAAGTGGGACTCAGCTCAAAGATGGGTGAGATGGTGAACCCAAACAGTATCACATATATCGATATTCTAGACAAGTTGTTCCAAAGTCAGTCCCCAATTGGTAGTGCACTGCATTGAACTCACGGGTAACACAGGAACAAAATATTCACTATTGGATGGTTCTGCACTGTGTAGTATATGCACCATGCAATGCTCGAGCATAGTAAGCCAAAGAGGAAGACTCTAATGCAAATTTTGCTGACTGACTGCAGCTGTGCCTGCGTAATGACCTGGATCAGGCTGGTGCTCAGCAGATATACAATACGGCGGCTCAGTACCACGACTATGAGCGTAACCAGATTCACATCAATCAGATAGAAGTTCTGAAATAGTTTTCAGCACTTTGTTAGTTGTGACATTCTTGTTGTTTGCAGTGCGCTCACCATAGTTTGATTTGTGTAGGAGTGTGGCAGCCACCAGATGGTTCTGTAGAGATTCAAAAACTGCATGCCTGCAGCAACAATGCTAAACACAAACACCATTATCTCGAACAGGACGTCGTTCTCGGTTGGTGTGTTTGGAAATGGAATGTGCTTTGGTGGTTTAGGCAGCTCTAAGCCAGGCAGGGTGGGAATCGTCGACGCTCCGAGGGGCGAATATCTGGAGCTGCTGTGCGACACGTCGGTTGCCATCAGAGGTATCGACGCTGGCACGTGCCGCGCGGCACGCAGCACCCTTCTGTTGCTCACCGGCATTTCTTTCCAGAGGAACACGTCCGACAACAACAACAACAACACACTGTTCGGTTCGCACTGACTGCATAGCCGCCAGCGCCATCTGTAGACAGTCCTGGCGCGATCCTGACACTGGCTGCCTGTTTCGCAGTTTCACGTTTTCAGCTGGCTGTCGTGTGGAGGATGGCCAACGACCGCGAGATATTGCGGGAGATATGGGAGGGTAGGCTGCCTGTTTGCTTCAATCTGGACATGGAGGAAGTATACGAATTGCAACAGCCAGATCCATTCTACTTGATGGTGCCTCGCCTATCCTACTTCCCACTGGTTATTGATAAGGTGCGTGGGGTCAGTGGATGAGCGGGGACGATGTTCCGTTCTTTGTTGAACTTGCAGGTGAAGAAGCACTTTATGCGCTTCATCGTGAATGACCGGAACGACCAAGACATGTGGCTGGAGTATGACGGGCAACCACTCAAATGGCATTGCCCCATTGGCGTTCTCTTTGATTTGCATTTGAACAGTGAGAATGGTGAAGTGGTATTGCCATGGAATATCACTGTACACTTTAACAAGTTTCCAGACAAACAAATATTCCGTTTCAACAGCAAGTAAATGTCAATTTGAAGCCTTCATGTGAGCACATGTCAGCACTGCTGGTTTTTTAGGGACCTCATTGAAGCATACTTCCTTTCCAGCCTCAAGGAGGCTGATTTACTCAAGCATCGAAGTCAAATTGTGGGATCGATGCAAAAGAAAGATCACAATCAATTGTGGCTTGGATTGCAGAATGGTGCTTGCTGTAAGTGCTTGGTGGGTGGACAACACATTGGGATTGTACTTGTTGCAGATAAGTTTGATCAATTTTGGGCCGTGAATCGGAAGCTCATGGAGACTACAGCTGATCAAGACTGCTTCAAACACATTCCATTCAAATTGTACATTGATGATGGCTATATTCAGAAACTCATCAAGCCAGTTTGTGACGACGGACGCAGGAAGTCATTACGCGACCTGCTTAATGAAACATTCCCACAGGCTCAGACAACTGGTAAGACACTGGCAGCGATTACAAGTGGTAGGTGTAACTGCTGACGGAAGTTAAAATTTCAGACAAGGTTTGCACCCATGGTATGTTCCCACCACTTGATACACCGTTGCAGTGGATGTCCGAACATCTCAGCTATCCCGATAATTTTCTTCACTTGTGCATTGTGCATGCTTAGGAAGCGTTTCGACTTATTCGAAATCTGTAAGCTAACTATGTGGCAACTGGTACTGTGCGTAAAGGTATCGAAGCGAATGCGTGCCCCTGTCAACAACCTCCCCCCCCCCCCCCACCCGGCCGGCGTATTGAAGCGCTTGCCACGCAGGTCAGGTTATGTTGCTTGCGTTGACGCCCGCTTGCGTTGGTCGCAGCGCGCACGCCGACCATGAAGTCTTCGACGATTTTCAAGGTACGCCCTACAGGCAGCAGCCCGAAAAATCGCAAAAATGCTGGCAGGGAACGGGATAAAGACAGATTGGAGAGACGACGGGCGGAACACCACGTCGGCCAAAGCCCTGGCCCAATGAAGGTGGATCCATCTCAGCTCCTCGTGTACCTTATGGTAAGGATTTCGCTCGCAATCAGATCGCCCTCGGTGTAAGCCGTCGATGTTGCCCAGAAGTCGACGACTAAGCAATACGCAGGCCTCAGCGAAGATTCAATCGCCAGCTACAGTGAACAGTCAATTTTTGAACGGGCGCCTCATGAAGTCTCGTACAGTCTCGCTGAAGATTTGAGCTACAAGCTGAGGCATCTCATACATGTAAGTATGTGCAATTGCTGGGGCAGATGTGTGCCCAGATGTAATAGGCATCTCACTTGCAGGCAGCACAAGTGAAAGCAAAACTATCTGGCAGATTATCCTTATTGGGCAGCGATGTTGAGGCCACCATGGAAGACCTGGTTGCTGGGCATGCATATGGCGCTTGCAATAGTGCCAATTTCATACAAATTTCGGTTGCCGACAAACATTTCTATTTGGACGATGCGCTCGTGAATCTAGTTGAGGCCGCCGAGGAGAGTCCAACGGTTATCCAGCCGGCAAACGCAATTCTCGCACGCGAGTGCTACCCCGAGGCAACGCCGGCGGCGAAGAATTACGCTCGTTACTTCGACACCATGTGCCGCGCGCTGATATGCAGCACCGTCAAGCTGCAGCACGAGGCGCTGCGCGACGTTCGACGCAACGCGCGCGTCGGCCCCATCGCCAGCTGGTTCTATCACTTTGGCTACTTCCTACTGAGCAAGCACATCACGTACGGATCGCTCACGCTCGGCGCACTGGATCTCATCGCGGCGCTCGAGGGCAACCCCATTGCGAGGCAAATGGTCGGCGAGCGGGAGCTGAAGCTGTTGCTGCGTCTGATCCTGCAGCGCTTGCTGCGCACGCACAACAGCTTCGAGATGATGACGCCCATGTGCGCCATACTGGCGCTGCTCTGCGAGCGCGCCCCCTTGCGCGAGCTTGTTGTCAGCAAGGTCGCGCAGCGGCAGCACGAGCTGCAGCCGGAGTACGCCCTCCCACTGGCGTGCATCATCCGCGCGCTGGGCGCCGACGCGCTGCAGGCCTCCGTCGGGCACCTGCTGCAGCTGCACGAGCTGCTGGAGCGCGAGCGCGCACCCGCCCGCCACCAGCTCGCCTCGGTGCTGCTGCAGTGCTATCGGTTGTTGTGCGCGCGCGAGGACACCGCGCTCGAGCACCACTGCGCATTTTACGACGTCTTCGGCTACCGGCTGGTGCCTTTTTGGCGCCACAGGTGCGCCCACAGCCGCACCGTCGACGTTCACGTGGCTCCCGAATCGAACTGGCTCAACGTCAAGGCGCAGCTGCTCGGAGGCAGGCGGAGAGTGCTGGTGCCGGCGGGGCAACCCCAAGCGCGCGTCCAGCGAACGCTGCTTTTCGAGGCGTGCGCGCGGCGGAAATCGTACATACACCTCAAGGCGGAGCGCTCGCCAGCCCAAGCAGACGATCTAGCTCAAGCCGGCGGCGCGCCGAAGGAGGCTTTCATCATGATTGGAAAGTGGAGCACGCTACGCAAGAGGCGGAAAGCAGCCAAGTCGTGCCTTGATCATGCGCTGATGGTTATATGAGTGAGAGCAATACACGGTGGGGCGTCTCAGCCTTTTACGCAAGCAGATAGCGCTGTGAGGTTGTCGAGGATATCGCTGATTTGCAGATCGCAAGAGGACGCCCCCAGGACCGAGCGCGAGTGCGAGAATTGCATGCTGCGCAGGTGGGCCAGCCGCGGCGCTCGGCTGCTCGGTGTGTCGGAGCCGGCGTCGGGCGCGGCGCGCGCGGGCGTCCGGTACAGCACGCTCCTCTCCTCGAGTATGCGCCTGCCGCGCGTCGCGATGTGCTCCAGAGTCCGCTCGCGCTCGTGCTCATGTTCACGTCCACGTCCACGCCCTTCCTCGTCCGCGGAGTGCCGCCCCCTACGTTCCAGTGGCTTCTCCAACGAGCTGCCCAGCGCGCCGAGCAGCTTCTTAAGGATGCTCTCCTGCACCTTGCACCGCTTGAACACCCTGAGCACGTTCTCCCTGCACAGCTGACTCTCCCTGAGCAGCTTCTCGGCCGCCGCGTCGATTTCCGCCGTCATGCAGATGACGTCGTTTAGGCACTTGCGCACCACGTCCTGGTTCTCCGGCGGGCTGTCTGCCAGGCTCACCAGCAGCATCTCGTACAGCGTCCGCGTTTGCAGCGTGATCGGCTTGATGTGGTTCATGTCCACGAGCGCCACGTCGCGGAAGCGCTCCTCCAGCGCGGAGTTGATCTCGCGAATCACCTCGAGCGTCACCTGGCAGAAGGCGAGCGGGTCGATGAGGCGGTAGATGTGCTGCTTGAGGTCGGTAGCCTGCCTCATCCAATAGTGCTTGAGCATATCGGCGTGGTACAGGTTGTGCACGGTGGCGTCCCTGACGAGCGCCGTCATCGCCGGCACCAGCTCGCCCTCGAGCGCCTCCAGCGACGCCAGGCAGCTGCGCATCTGCAGCGTGCGGCTGCGGTCCGCCGAGCAGGAGACGGCGAAGAGCCCCACCTGTATCATGCGGTCCACGTGAAGGTCGAACTGGGCGACGGCCGCGCCCAGCGCCGTCTCCTCCTGGTGGCACTGCAGGCAGAACTGGTGCAGGCCCTCCAGCGGCGTGGTGCACTCGGAGAACACCTTGAGCGCCAGCTTGAGCACGCTGGCGTTCACCTTGCGCTCCAGCGCGCACAGTCGATCGCACGCGGAGTCGGCGAACAGGCTGCACATCGAGAGACTCGGCGCTGGCTTGCGCAGTTCGGTTGTCAGGTAGCCGAGGTTGTTCAGCACCTCCTTGCTGCTGCCCTTGATTACATCGCAGTCCTCCTTCAAGGCGACCTGTGCGATGGACATGGCGTGGCACAGCGCCTCTTCGATGACGGCGCGCGCGGCCTCAGTGCGTTGCTGGGACAGCTCGAAGCCGCTTTCGACGTCGATCTCCATCATCCTCTCCAGCGCGAGGTCCATGTACTTGACGAAGCCCGCGGTGCCGTCCTCTGGGCATGTGTTTGACTTGATCATGCTCTCAATGCCAGTGAGGCACATTACTGTTTGCTGCAATATGCTGTAGCGCGATTCGTTGATGGTTACGCCGATGTCGCTTTCGGTCGTGAATACCTTGATCAGCATGGAGAGAGTGGTGTTCAGCTGCAGCAAGTAGAGCAAAAGCGCCTCCTTTCTGCTTTGGCCGATTGGCTCGCCGCTGCATTTCCGCACGTTCTGGGCGAGTTTCAGCAATAGATCGCACAGCTTTCCACACAGAACCTGCAAGAATACGGAATGTGCATGCAGGGAGCTGCTGGTCTGTGCTGGTGCAAAGGTTTGCAAACAGTTGGAGCTGCACTCACCTGGAACCATGTGAGAACATCTTGTTTGCTGTTGACGTCGCTTTTTAAGGTGGAGAGGTATGTTCTCGTTTCGTGCAGCTGCTTCAGTAGTGGCGTGTCCATTGTTGCCGCAGCAGGAGCTAGGGCAATCCATTCATTCAAGCAAGCAACGGTCTCCAACGGTCTTGGATCGCGAACGCAACAAGCGCATCAGGTGCTAGCATTTGAATGCTTGCGACATTCTAGACGACCACAGAGGGCACTAATGGGCGGAGTGAAATACGCATCGCTGGAACGCTGGTGAGTCGGCGCATTACTGGGTTCGCGATGGAAGCGAACGAGTTGCTGACGAAGCGATTGATCAAGTGCGTTCACTTTTCGGCTGTGAAGCATAGAAAGCAACGACGCATGGATCCCGATGCCACCCCATACATCAACCATCCCATTGGTCAGTAGGTAGTATATACGCACACATGTATATAATGTATGTGCACCAAACGTGACCTGCATCAATTTGTAGGTGTTGCATGCATTCTGACTGAGGAGGCTAATGTAACTGACCCTGTTGTGCTGCAGGCTGCATTGCTGCATGACACTGTTGAAGATACTGACACCACCCTGGAGGAGATTGCCTACGAGTTTGGGCAGGATGTGGCTGATGTTGTTAGGGAAATGACTGATGACAAGACTCTGCCCAAGGCTGAGCGCAAGCTGTTGCAAATTGAACATGCAGCCAAGTCAAGTCAGCGAGCCAAGCTTGTGAAGCTTGCTGATAAACTATACAATCTCAGAGACTTGGAGAGATGTGTCCCTCTCGGCTGGACGGCGGCGCGCGTGGATGAATATTTCCAGTGGAGCAAAAAGGTGGTGCAAGGGTTGAAGGGCACTAACGTAGAAATGGAGCTGGAGCTGGACAAGTTGTTTGCTCGGCATTAGTGGTGCGTGTGGGCGGGCGTGTTCTCGGTAGGTGGCTTCCTTTTATCGATGCAGGTGCGGTAGGGTGCTTATAGATGGCGCGCACTTGCGCATTGCAGCTTACTGCGGTTGGAGCATTTTCGAATTTTGGTCTAATAGAATATTGAATATATTTATATGTTTCGTTTCTATTGATTGTGTTTGTATAGTGTTAATTTCGGCTTTCACCGTCATCGGCTGCTCGCTGCCTGTGCCTG
Organism: Aenictocupidus jacobsonorum; assembly: GCA_010014765.2. NCBI lineage: Eukaryota > Metazoa > Arthropoda > Insecta > Coleoptera > Staphylinidae > Aenictocupidus > Aenictocupidus jacobsonorum. Next base: position 4,637 of record JAAAKC020047020.1, on the reverse strand, counting down.
TGCGTTCAATATTCTATTATATTATTGTAGAACATCCCTTCGACGTCAGATGTCGCACCGGGAGATAACGTCGGCGTTTTGAAGCTGAGACAGTTGCTGGTCAAAAAGTGCGAATTCCAAGGAGTGTCTCCATTCTGCGTGAGTAGATGCGGCAAAGTTCTGCTTCCCAAACCTGGATACGTAATGCGGGACGCGCGCGTATGGTGTGCATGTGCGTCCGCGCGCGCGTGTGTGCGTGCGTGTATGAGACCACACAGGATCAGTTCTTTGTTCGACGTCGGGCCGTGAGGTCGTCGGTTGGTCCTTCGGCGGCCGCAGCATTCTTTATTCCGCGCGCTCGTGCGCGTGCACTGCCGCGGCGAGCGCGTCCCGCGGTAGCCAGCAGCAGTGAGCAGCAGGCGGCGGTCGGCGGCGCATGGTGGCCGCTCTCCGCAGTGAGGTTAGAGCAGTGGTACGGTGAACGTGCGCGCCGCGACGCAACGCGCAACGCTGGAAGTGGCGGGAGGGTGTGCGCCCGGTGCCAAGGGCCACTCAGGTGCACCATTCATCAGCCACACACGCGCGCACACACACACGCACACAAGTGGGCGATTGCGCTGCGCCGCGTCCTAGCTGGCTCCAGCGCGCTGGCTGCGCGCCGCACGGCGAATACGCGGTGTCAATAAACTCCATCGCCGACCGTGCCGAAGGTGTGTCCGGCGTGCCGCATTCGTATGGCCGCGGCGGCAGCGGAGCAAGACTTCAGCAGAGACGGTTACGTTCACCACGCGTGCGGTGCGCGGTGTGCGGCGCGCGCGCTACACATGCACGCGGCGCGCCAGCCGCTGTGAAAGTGAAAAGCGGCGACTATTGCTCCATACGGCGCGTTGAGGCCACCGCTGTTCGGATACTTCGTGCCCTGCTTCAAATGCGCGCGCCCTCGCTGGGCACGCCCCGTCGGATCGCCTCCTGCAGAAGGGTAAATAGCCACCTCACTGACCCGCACGCACGCGCCAACCTGTTGGCGCCGCCTGCATCCCGGTGGCGTGAAGGTCGCGTCCGTGCGCTGGCCGCGTGGTGCTCCTCCGCCGATTCGTGTCGTGTGTCGCGGCGCTTCCGCGTCAGCAAGTGCCGGCGACGGCAAGGTTGCCCGCGCGGATGGTCAATTCGTTTTTGTTCGCTCTCGCCATGCGCCGCAGCGGTGCGCGGCGCGCGGCGCGATGAGGGAAGCGGCAGTGCCCGCCGGCGGTGACCTTGGCTGCGTCACGTGACTGCGGGCCTTGACCTTACCAGCGCGGCGCGCGATGGCAGGAAGTCTGCGTGCGTTGTGTAAGGGCAAGCTATCGGGCGCTATCGAAACGTGAGTAATGCGACGAATGCCGTCCTAGTAGTCCGTGCATCTGCATCTGCCTCTGCATTGTGCAAATACGCGAGCCGAAGCAATGCCCGCTCGACCTGCCTGCCGCCTGTCTGCCTGCCTGCCTGCCTGGCCAGCAGCAGCGGCACGCACGCACGCACGCATTCATTGAATTGGCCCGCCGGTGGTCGCTCTAGCCCGCGCGCAAGGCGAACCACTTTTCTCGTTTTCACCGCACACTTCGCCGACGGCGCGCGCGCGCCGCTGTCTTCCTGCCAGCTCCCTAACTCCATCTTTTCTCTGTGTTTACAGTAGTGCATGATGGGCGCCGACGGTTGCACGCCGCCGTTTGCCCGCTGATTGCCTCGGCGGAGGCGAGCCGCAGCGATGGCGGCGGACATGCGCTCCCCGAACGTGTCCGTGACGCCCATCAACGTCGAGCCGCCGTTCGCGCCCGGCCATGGCGAGCCGCTGGACAGCTCCGATGCCGAGGTGGCGCAGATCGACTTTGAGAGCAGCGTCGTCAGCGTCGTCAGCATGCGCCACAGGGGGTCGCGCGACGCGGCGAGCGCGGCGGCCGTGGCGGCGGCAGCAGCTGCGCCTGCGGCGGCGCCGCACGCGCTCGAGGACGCCGTTCCGCGGCCCATGTCCTGGGAGGGTGAGCTCTCCGACGGCGACGGCGACGGCGACGGAGACGGCGGCGATGCTGGCATGTGCGTCGACGTCGAGCACGCGCCGGAGAATCTCTCGATGCAGGGCGGGCGCGCGCACGCCGCCAGCCGCGCGCCCGCTCCGGCCGCCAGCGTCGTCGAGCGGGCCGTGGGGGGCGCGCAGGAGTCGCCCGTCATGCTGCTCAAGCGCCACCCGCCGAGCGGCCTGCCCGACGCCGGCGGCCGCTATTCGCTGCCGAAGGAGCTGGCGCACAAAGCGGCGCTGAACGTGCCGCCCACGCCCAGCCCCGACTCCGCCGTGCACTCGGCGTACTCGGTGTTCTCCTCGCCGACGCAGAGCCCGCTCACCCAGCGCCACGTCACGCTCACGCCGAGCCTCAGCCGCAACAACAGCGACGCGTCGCACTCGAGCTGCTGCTCCTACAGCAGCGTCTCCGTGTCCGTGTCGCCCACGCAGCAGTTTTCGCCCACGCACAGCCCCATCCAGGGGCGGCACGCGCCCAGCGTGCACGGCTCGCCGCTGCACCACAGCGTGCTCTATCGCAGCCTGCAGGACGACTGCAGCACGCAGTTCACCGCCGGCTCGTCGGCGTCGGAGGGCGTCGACAACGACGACAGCCTCGCCAACGACGACAAGGCGCTGCTGCACGCCGCGCTGCCGGCGCCGCCGGGCATCTCCCGGCAGCAGCTGATCAACAGCCCGTGCCCGATCTGCGGCGACAAGATCTCCGGCTTCCACTACGGCATCTTCAGCTGCGAGTCCTGCAAGGGCTTCTTCAAGCGCACCGTGCAGAACCGCAAGAACTACGTGTGCCTGCGCGGCGCCGCCTGCCCCGTCACGGTCGCCACGCGCAAGAAGTGCCCGGCGTGCCGCTTCGAGAAGTGCCTCCAGTGCGGCATGAAGCTGGAGGCCATCCGCGAGGACCGCACGCGCGGCGGCCGCTCCACCTACCAGTGCTCCTACTCGCTGCCGCCGGCGCTCTCCAGCCACGGCCCGCCGCCGGGCGGTGGCGGCGGCGGCGGCGGCGGCTCCGGCGCTGGCACCCCGGACGGCTACGCGCCGCTCGCCGGCTTTAGCGGCAAGGTGGAGCCGGCGGAGGCGCCGCCGCCGCCGCCGCCGCCCGCGGCGCACGCCAAGCGGCGGCACGCCGTCCCGCCGCTGCTGCAGGAGATCATGGACGTGGAGCACCTGTGGCACTACAGCGAGCTGGAGCTGGTGAAGCTCGGCGCGGACGGCGGGTTGGGCCACGACGGCTGCGCCACCGCCACCGCCGCCACGCACAACCTGCACATGCATCCGCTGCTCGCCGGCACCGCGCTCGCCGGCTCGGCCGACGCCAGCCCCGACTTCGTCGCGCACCTCTGCCGCATCGCCGACCACCGGCTCTACAAGATCGTCAAGTGGTGCAAGAGCCTGCCGCTCTTCAAGCACATCTCCATCGACGACCAGATCTGCCTGCTCATCAACTCCTGGTGCGAGCTGCTGCTCTTCTCCTGCTGCTTCCGCTCCATGCCGGCGCCGGGCGAGATCCGCGTCTCCATGGGCAAGAGCATCACGCTGGCGCAGGCGCGCGACCTCGGCATGCACGCGTGCATCGAGCGCATGCTCAACTTCACCGACCACCTGCGCCGGCTGCGCGTCGACCGCTACGAGTACGTCGCCATGAAGGTCATAGTATTACTCACCTCGGACACGTCCGAGCTGCGAGAGGCTGAGAGGGTGCGCGCGTCGCAGGAGAAGGCGCTCAAGGCACTGCAAGACTACACGCTCGCGCACTACCCCGACAGCCCCGCCAAGTTCGGCGAGCTGCTGCTGCGCATCCCCGAGCTGCAGCGCACCTGCCAGGTGGGCAAGGAGATGCTGACAATCAAGTCCAAGCACGACGAGGGGCCAAGCTTTAATCTACTCATGGAACTCCTGCGCGGCGACCACTGACGGACGTGCCTTAATCGCTTCATGGTGGCGGGTTCATTACTTACGGACAGTATTTTCTCGCTCGTATGTTATGTTATGTTATTCGATATCGATATTTTCGTTACATGTTAGCTAGCTAGCTTTAAGCATCCAGTACGTACTTGGGGGAGAGAGAGAGAGAGAGAGAGAGCATATTTTATCGCTAACACATGCGCCATCGCGGCATCGAGGTGACTCGATCATTTTCATTCCATTACTTTCTAGGTGCGACGGACGACCTTGAAGCGGGAGGTGGTGTTTGTGCCAATGTCGGTGGCCTTTGCAACACGTAATCAAAACGCAACCGCTGTAAATGCTTATCGAAAGTTGCAGACTCGATTTTTGATACAAATGTAATTTTGCTAACAATTTTACAAAGTGAATCTTTTGTAATAAACTTTTCGTCACTAGCGCCATCTGTCTCCAGTCGTGGCTGTCAATGTGAATTATGATGGAGACGGTTGAAGATTCCTCTAATACAGGTCGAAAGGCCTCACATTCAATACCGCATCCAACACCCAATCAACAGATGGCAGTATATGCTACAGCTAAGGCTGGCTGCTTGTCTCAACAACATGATGCGGACTGCGGGGCATGACGCGAAGCCATATTTTCCTCCGCGTGACGCCGCCATCACCCTAGGTTAAATTTGATGGCTAACGTTAAGTAAGATGGG